>JAPKLW010001806.1:0-38287 GCA_026898455.1 Plectranthus barbatus | reverse complement strand
CTCACTGGATCCGCTCCATATATATATATATATATATATATATATATATATATATTTGCAACTAATAACTCTGATTGGCTATTTAGACTTCGTACTAATTTTGCATTCTCAATCCGTCTATTTGGATTTATTCGAATAATCATTTCTTCATAATCCTCAACTCGAATAAAAGAATAAGGCATCCGACAAGTACTAGAAAACAACTGGAAACATGTAATAATTCGAACCATTAATCTCTCAAGTTCGGGTTTGAAATCCAAATCCAATCGTTTGAATATTCACGATATTTAAAATTATATTCATAAACATAACCTTCAAAATTTTCGGTCTCAAATACATGTTTACTGTTTAAACCATGATTTCGAAAGCAAACCAATTAATTATACAATTAATCACACGATTAAGCATAAAATAATATAATAATCTTATTATGATCAACTGGGTTATTACACATACTTACCATATTTAATTTTATTTAGCAAATATATTGTAAATTTATTATAAGTAAGTGTTTTTTTTTGGAAAAAACTTTTGGATGGGAGTTTTACCTTTTGTATATATAGACATATATTACTGAACTATAATTTATTTTAAAATAAATTCTAAACTTATATTTTGTATTTCTGATGGTTTCGATTCAGTTGAATTCCGCCTGGCAGTGAAAGTACAACCATATTAATTTGTACTCACTATTATTTATTAAAAATCTAATATAATTTTAAACCAATATTTTTGAACTAGCTAGCAATATAATCGCTCAAGCAAGTTTTTCTAATGTTTTCAATGACAGTTAAAACGCATATTCTCTTGTTTCTAATTTTTTTACTTTGCTCAAGACGTATTTGAGATCTTGTTATTTTTTTTAAGGAAAGATGTTATATTGGAAGAAATCCAATGTGTTACAATTAACAAAAATCGAGATGCGCTTTTGCATCTTGCTGAGGGCACCATAAATAAAATTATAAAAGTGAAAGAAATTATTGTGAATGCAAATTGTTAATTCCATCCATTATTTATAATTGTATTAGAATTTCTTGCCACCAGTTGATACAAGCTAGTTCATGAATAGGTTTCTATAATTCCATGTTTGCCATATTAGATCCATTGTATTCATTGAAACCTTTTTTTTTTAGGATTCTATTTTTTATGTCTTACAACTTCATGAGCTTTTTTAGCATCTGCCTTCACGTTCCGCTTCCAACACCCTCTCCACTACCACCATCTGCAACCACCGTTCATTCTTTTCTTACATTCCTCAACCATGGCAAGTTCTGATGCAGCAGCAGCGCCGGTGCAGAGGTCGCCGGTTCCATACATTAACGGAGGACTTGCTGTGATTTTAGTCCTCATCGCTTTGGCTCTGATAGCTTTGGCATTCTTAAGATTTATCCTGCGAGATAGGACTCTTGAGGCCGGCCATGGTGGAGGGGGTGATAACACAGTATCGCAAGTTTCAGATGGTACAGTCATGGTGGTCATGCCTGGACAAGAAAGGCCTACGATGGTGGCAACTCCAATGTGGAGTACCAGAAGTGCTTCTTCATCTGGCAGTAACAGCCTTGTCGTCTGAATTAGAGTCATTTCATGCAATTTCAACTGTTAGATTTACATTGTGCTTTGTAGATTTAATCGCTACTCGTAAGGTAGTGTTGGGTTATTTTTTTTGTTAAAACTGCGTTTAAATATTATTTTTATGCATGTTTAAATTGTATTGCGTTTTTTAAAAGCAGAGTTTTTCCTGGTTGAATTTTTTGTTGATTTAGGTTATCTACCTGTTTTGCAGACATAATTGTTGCTGATTTTGGTATGCTGATTTTAGTGGTTGTTCTTGATTTTGATCTGCGTGGTTTTATTTGTTCATTTAATTTGTTCCTGGTTGTATTTTTTGTCGATCTGGGTGATAATAGTTGTTGCTGATTTTGGGTAATCGTATATTTGTGTTTATCGCTGATTTTAAGTGATTGTTGCTGATGGAAGTATGTGTTCACGGTCAAGAATTAGTTGTAGTATTTTGATTTCCGGCTTTGTATAATTTACACATATTTTTAAATAAATTATGGTTTTTGTATACGTGAAGCCCTGGCTTGGCCTCATGGCTTCGGTCTTGGGGCCTTGTCCCTTCACTCCACTTTTCGCTTTTTAAAGCTAAGCTTCTTTTGCTTTTCTGTGCTGAGTTTGTTTTATATTTTCATCATAACTTAGTTCCTAATACTAATGAGAATCTGGACATATTGCAGGGTGTACATACTGATTCATGTTTGCCTTGCTGTAGGCTTGTTTAATTTCAACACATTTACATAGTTGATCATGAAGCGTTATGCATACATAAATGATGACAATCTAGCAAAAGTCTATACTGTGACAACCGTAAAATATATAGAAAGTGTACTAGATGGAATTTTCTCCCAAAAAATCTATGGGAGCAATTCAGGTTAGCATGTACATTACCTGCCTAGATTTTTTATGGTGTTGGTCCTTGGTCGGGAGAAGTTAAAAACCCCTTTTTTTCACACTTGCTCATATGGAGATGTTGACATTAAAATTCTGTATTTATATTGTACTTACTTGTAGGAACTGTTTGCACTCTGTTTATATCATGTTCCCGACAGGTCTAGGTTAACATATTCTTCAATCTATCTTTCTGACCATTTCTCTGTTTTATGTTGTTTCCTTAGATTCATACGTCGAGCCCCCTCCTATCCTATGCACACTTGTTTTGATTCAATTTTTTAGTTACAAGGTGTTTGAATTGATCATCCTAAGTTCCTAATAAATTTTGATATTTATCACACTGAGAACAGAAACACATGCTCTCAGACTGAAATTGGATATTTGATTAGATATGTATTTTCAAGTTTTTTTTTTGTTTTTTTTATTTGACACAAACTTTCAGCAATTGATCTCTTCCCCTCCTGGTTCCTTCTTTCTTTCGGGCTCCTTTACTTGTCTTTTCTCGGTCTTCTTCTTGCTCTTTTGGGGGAATTTGTTCGAAATTATCAAAGTGTGTGAGGTTATATGTTCACGTACAGCAGCTCTAGATGGTTAAACTGACCTAAATACACGGGCAATTCCTTCTGCTTGCATGGGAATCGATGTTGAGTTGTTGCTCAAAATCAAGATAGACATTTGTATTTTTTACTATACATTTACTGTATTGAACATGTCATTCATTTTTAGTTCACATGCCAGGGTGTAATTGAGTGTCCCAGTCCAGATAATTAGGTATTAGGGGGTTTGATGCTATCATGCGACTGTTTCCTCCATTTCTGAATAACGATGTTTTCCCATTGACAATTAAATTTGTTCTTCAGTCATGCTACTTAAGGAACACAGAGTGGGCATGTGGAGTTGCTATATACGCAGGTAAGTGTGTGACCCTTTAGGCAACTGAACCAAATGCAAAATTTGATAGTCTCCAAGGACATACCCTTTCTCTAACAATGACAAATATTAGGAAATGAGGTCATATTTCTATTTGCATAATTTAAGTGATAAAACTGAGTTGAAGTAGCTACTGGTTGGTGAGTTAATGTATCTCTTGAGATATAATATATTTACTTGTATCTTGTGTATCTTGTGTATCAAGTTAGTTTAGATTATGTATATCTTTTAGTATTAGGTTAGATAGATATGATCTTAGTCTATATATACCTCTTTGTAAATCTTTATTATTCAAGTGAAATAAAGGGAATTATTTCTCTACATGGTATCAGCCAAACCTTGGCATAAACCCTAACCCTATTATTTTCTTCTACCCTCTCAACTGCGTTTCTTTTTCGGCCGAACAATGGCTGCCCCAGCCGACCCAAACGATCTTCCAACCTTACCGTTATCTACTATCATACATATGGTAAATATCAAGCTTACCTCAACGAATTATCTACTTTGGCATGCCCAAATAGAGTCGTTACTTATTACTCAAAGCTTCATGCCATATGTTGATGGCTCTGTCGCGCCTCCGCCGCGCATGATCGCCCACGCCACCGCCGGTGAATCTCTGAATCCGGAGTATTCCAAGTGGTATTCTCGCGATCAACTTATCAAGCTCTTCTTGGTTTCAACCCTCACTGAAGATTCTATGACCGTTATCATAGGCTGCTCGACTTCCCACGACGTCTGGACGGCCCTCTCTCGTTCTTATAGTCACCGCTCCAAGGCCAGAGAACTCAGCCTCAAGGATGATCTTCTTTCCACCAAACAGGGCGATCTATCCATCACGGACTACGGTCGCCGTTTTAAATCACTCTGTGATCAGTTGTCCGCCATTGGTCGATCCATTGATCCATCCGACAAATCACACTGGTTCCTTCGCAGTCTATCTTCCATGTTCGCAAATTTCACCGAGCTCAGATGGCCCTGGAACCGCTTCCTGATTTCGATACGTTACTCGCTCGTGCACTGAGTCATGAACTCTTCCTCAAAGCATCTGACTCTTCTTCATCAGCCCCTGCTATTGCTCTACATACATCACCAAGCCACGAGAGTCCGGCGGCAAACAGAACTCCTCTCGCGGTCGCGGCAAGTCTTACAATGGGAATCGCAAGAACCGTAAGCCTTGGTGTTATTTTTGCAGAGAAACTGATCACGATCCCTTTGACTGTCCGAAGCGGTTTGATCGATCCTTTGTTCGCTCTTCTCGCCCGCCGCACACAGCTCGACTTGCCGAAGCCTTTAATGCTCAATGCGACGTCCGAAGCCTTTGGTCTAACCTTCTCCAAAGGCTCTCCTACTCTTAACGGCTTTTCTGATGCAGATTGGGCTCGATGTCCTGACACGCATCGCTCAACGTATGGTTATTCTATTTTTCTTGGGCCTAATATAGTTTCCTGGAGTGTGAAAAAGCAGCCTACAGTTTCTCGATCGAGTTGTGAATCTGAGTATCGAGCAATAGCAAACACAGCCTCCGAGGTCCTATGGGTTGAGAACTTGCTACGTGAACTACACGTCACACTCGCATCGACCCCGTGCATATTTTCAGACAATTCGAGTGCCCTTTTCCTAACTCAAAATCCAATATCTCATAAACGGGCGAAGCATATTGACATTGATTATCACTTTGTACGTGAACTGGTTTGCTCAAACAAACTGCGGACACGATTCATAAGTTCTGATGAACAAGTTGCCGATATATTTACTAAGAGTCTGTCGAGAAAGCTCTTTGATTACTTCTGCTCCAAGCTTCGTCTACATCCGTATTCGCTTGCGGGGGGTCTTGAGATATAATATATTTACTTGTATCTTGTGTATCAAGTTAGTTTAGATTATGTATATCTTTTAGTATTAGGTTAGATAGATATGATCTTAGTCTATATATACCTCTTTGTAAATCTTTATTATTCAAGTGAAATAAAGGGAATTATTTCTCTACAGTATCTAGTGATGATCAGGGCAGGGCCAAAGATTCATCAATGCCATTGAGTTTTTCTCATTCATCTTACGAGCACATTCGGCAAAATTATTTTATTGGACTTCGTGCTTACTTGGGTTATGGTTTTGGGCACTAATTTATCTTTGTTTACTTTAAAAAATAAACACATGAAAGCAAATTTAATGGCTTTCTTCTGGTCAAGTGGTGATTGATTTGCCCCGGCCGTATGTTAAGGTGATTGAGGCGTTCTTTTGATGACTGTTATGATCCATTATACACTAACTATCTACATATCGGTCGATGGGAATGTGAAAAAGCAGTGTGAATGAATGTGAAAAAGCAGTGTGAATGAATGTGAAAAAGCAGTGTGAAGCAGTGTGAAAAAGCAGTGTGAATGAATGTGAAAAAGCAGTGTGAAGCAGTGTGAAAAAGCAGTGTGAAAGGTGGCAGTAATCAATAAGAGTTGGTGAAGAATTTGAAAACACACACGGTCTTCAAATTGGTGTGCTTCACCCTCTCTATAAATAGAGGCATAATTCTTCACCTCAAATCATCCCAACAGAGAGAGCATCCCACATCTTATTTAGCTTCTTTTCTCATTTCTTTTGTTTCTCCTTTTCTTTGTAGAAAGAGAGTGTTACTCCTAGTGCAAGATATAGTAAAATAGGTCTATACTTGTATTAGAGAGTGAGTGTTGTAATTCCTTTCATAGTGATATTTTCTCATAGCCTTGTCCGTGGTTTTTCTCCCGTCTTGGGAGTTTTCCACGTAAAATCTTGAGTGTCTTAATTTTCGCACTTATTAAATTCATCTACCAAAATATGTCATCAATCAACGCTTCCGCAGCGCATACCACCTAACAGTGGTATCGGAGCCAAGTTAAGGGTGTTTATTATCTGCTTATCGTATGCTCTGTGTTTGCCACTAAAAGTGGATCCTACGCATCAGAAAATAAGTTAGATTAATTTTCATCCTTCGGGATTCGTCAAGTATTGTTCACCACTTGGTGTTGTCCGGGTGAAACGATTGTCACGATGGCGGCAAATTTTGATATTGTGAAGTTCAATGGAAATAATTTTTCATTGTGGAAGATGAAAATTAAGGCGGTTCTCAGGAAAGATAATTGTCTCACGGCAATTACCGGAAGGCCAACGGAGATTACTGATGACAAGAAATGGGAAGAGATAGATGGTAATGCTATTGCCGATTTACACTTGGCATTAGCGGATGAAGTTCTTTCCAGTATTTCGGAAAAGAAGACAGCTAAAGAAATTTGGGATACTCTGACGAAGCTGTACGAGGCCAAATCGCTACACAATAAAATCTTCTTGAAAAGGAGGCTTTACACCCTCCGGATGTCAAAATCCACATCGGTTACCGAGCATATCAACGTTCTAAACACCCTATTTGCTCAACTCAGTTCATTGGGTCATACGATAGGGTCATCTGAACGTGGGGAATTGCTGCTCCAGAGTTTACCTGATTCCTACGATCAACTCATCATCAATCTGACAAACAACTTGCTGACAGATTGTGTTGAATTTGAAGATCTTGCGACAGCTATTCTTGAGGAAGAAATAGACGCAAGAGTCGGGATGACAGAGTGTTGAGTTCGCAGCAAGCAGAAGCTTTGTCAATGACGAGAGGGAGAGCCCCGGAACGTGAATCCAGTGGGAGTCTAAATCGTAGCAGATCAAAATCACGGAGCAGAAGAAACGATAAATGCTACGGTTGTGGCAGGCGAGGACACCACAAAAGTGAGTGTTGGAAATTCAAGAAGAATGATGATTCCAAAGGAAAAAGGCCAGAGAATGCTCAGGCAAGTGTAGCGGAGAACTCAAGTGATGGTGAAATTTTATCAAGCGAGGCTTCAATATCTGCAGGCGGTCGACCGAGGTTTGACGACGTGTGGTTGATTGATTCCGGAGCAACATGGCATATGACTTCTCGTAGGGAATGGTTCTATGATTATGAACCGGCCCCTGGAGGATCTGTGTACATGGGTAACAATCATACCTTGGAGATCGCGGGTATTGGTACTATCAAAATTAAGTTGCATGATGGTACTGTTCGCACCATTCAAGGAGTTAGGCACGTAGACGGCTTGAAGAAGAACTTATTGTCTATTGGACAATTGGATGATCTTGGCTGTACGACCCATATAGAGAATGGAGTCATGAAGATCATCAGAGGCGCGCTTGTTGTGTTAAAAGCAGAAAAGATCGCATCTAATCTTTATATGCTTAAAGGTGATACGCAGGAAGGAGCATCGGTGTCGGTGGCATCGACAGGTTCGGCAGAAGAGATGACGATGATGTGGCATCGAAGATTGGGCCACATGTCTGAGAAAGGTCTCAAGGTTCTCTCTGACCAGAAGTTACTTCCAGGACTTACAAAGGTAATTTTACCCTTTTGTGAGTATTGCATCACGAGTAAGCAGCACAGGGTGTCGTTTGGTCGCTCTGTAAGTCGGAGCAAACATATCCTGGATCTGATTCATTCAGATGTTTGGCAAGCACCGGTTATGTCCCTCGGAGGAGCAAAGTATTTTGTGTCTTTCATCGACGACTATTCGAGGAGATGTTGGGTGTACCCAATAAAGAAGAAGTCAGAGGTGTTCGAAACTTTTAAAGTTTACAAGGCGCGGGTGGAGCTTGAGTCCGAAAAGCAAATCAAGTGCCTGAGGACTGACAATGGAGGAGAATATACAGCTGATGAATTTGATAACTTCTGTCGGTCAGAAGGTATCAAAAGACAGTTCACAACAGCATACACTCCGCAACAAAATGGAGTGGCAGAGCGGATGAACAGGACGTTGCTGGATCGAACCAGGGCAATGTTGAGTAGTGCGGGCTTGGAAAAATCATTCTGGGCCGAAGCAGTCAGATTCGCCTGTTATGTGATCAATCGGTCTCCTTCGACTGCAATTGATCTGAAGACGCCGATGGAGATGTGGACGGGTAAGCCAGTTGATTATTCTAAACTGCATACATTTGGAAGTGATGTGTATGTGATGTACAATTCGCAAGAAGTCACAAAGTTGGATCCAAGATCCAGGAAATGTGTATTCTTGGGCTACGCTGATGGGGTGAAGGGGTATCGCTTGTGGGATCCCACTGACCGCAAGCTAGTTATCAGCAGAGATGTGATATTTGCGGAAGACAAAACGCAAATGGTGAGTTTTGACAGCACTGAAAAGGGTCCGGAGACCACACCAGAGGTGGAAAAGAGTCAAGAAAGAATCGTGGATTCTTCTGAAGCAGAACCAGAGCACGCAGAGGGTGAGGCAGCTGAACTTCGCCGGTCGACTCGACAAAGGGAGAGGCCAGCTCATTTCAACGACTTTGTTGTAGAAATGAACAGTGCATATTGTCTTCTATCGGAGGATGGAGAGCCAACAACTTTCCAGGAAGCATGCAGAAATGCAGATGCAGCTCTGTGGAGGATTGCGATGGAGGAAGAGATCGAGGCCTTACACAGAAATCAGACATGGGATCTTGTTCAGTTACCACAAGGGAGGAAGGCCATTGGAAACAAATGGGTCTACAAGATCAAACGTGATGGTAATGATCAAGTGGAACGGTATCGTGCTCGATTGGTGGTGAAAGGATACGCTCAGAAAGAAGGAATTGACTTCAACGACATATTTTCCCCGGTGGTTCGTCTTACAACGATCAGAGTGGTCTTGGCAATGTGTGCGTCATTAGACTTACACTTGGAGCAGTTGGATGTGAAAACTGCATTTCTTCATGGAACGCTTGAAGAAGAAATTTATAAGTTACAGCCTGAAGGTTTTACTGAAACAGGTAAAGAGAACTTGGTTTGCAGGTTGAACAAATCTCTGTATGGTCTCAGACAGGCGCCGAGATGTTGGTACAAGAGATTTGATTCCTTCATTATGAGCCTTGGGTACAATAGATTCAATGCAGACCATTGCAGTTATAGCAAGAGGTTTGGTAAGAATAATGATTTCATTATTTTGCTATTGTACGTGGATGACATGTTGGTTGTAGGCCCCAACAAAGATCAGATCCAAGAATTGAAGGCCAAGTTGGCTAGGGAGTTTGATATGAAGGACCTTGGACCAGCAAACAAGATTCTAGGGATGCAAATTCACCGAGACAGAAGTAGCAGGGTTATCTGGCTTTCTCAGAAGAACTACTTGAAAAAGATCTTGCGACGGTTCAACATGCAAGATTGTAAGCCAGTTTCTACCCCTTTCCTTGTTAACTTCAAGTTATCCTCAAAGATGAGTCCTAGCAGTGAAGAAGAGAGGATGGAGATGTCTCGAGTGCCGTATGCATCAGCGGTGGGCAGTTTAATGTACGCGATGATTTGTACAAGGCCGGACATTGCACAAGCAGTGGGAGCGGTGAGTCGGTATATGGCAAATCCAGGCAGGGAGCACTGGGAAGCAGTGAAGAGGATTCTGAGATATATCAGAGGTACCTCAGATGTTGTTTTACGTTATGGAGGATCGGAATTCACAGTCAAAGGCTATGTAGATTCAGATTATGCAGGTGACCTTGATAAAGGTAGATCCACTACTGGTTATGTGTTTGTTCTTTCAAGCGGAGCTGTAAGTTGGGCATCAAAGCTACAAACAGTTGTAGCTCTATCAACAACAGAAGCAGAATACATGGCAGCTACTCAGGCTTGTAAAGAAGCGATTTGGCTTAAGAGATTGTTGGAGGAGCTTGGGCACATACATGAGAAGTTTACCTTGTTTTGTGACAGTCAAAGCGCCTTGCATATTGCAAGGAATCCAGCCTATCATTCGAGGACGAAACACATTAGAGTACAGTATCACTTTGTTCGTGATTGTGTGGAAGACGGGAGTATAGATTTACTAAAAATACACACCCGTGATAATCTTGCAGATGTTCTGACAAAGCCTATTGGTCCAGACAAGTTCGTTTGGAGTAGATCCTCATTTGGTCTTACAGAAACGTAAGCAGCATGGCTTGACAAGGCGGAAGGAATTATGTGGAGATCTAATTGATCATTAGTCTCCAAGTGGGAGAATGTGAAAAAGCAGTGTGAATGAATGTGAAAAAGCAGTGTGAATGAATGTGAAAAAGCAGTGTGAAGCAGTGTGAAAAAGCAGTGTGAATGAAGTGAAAAAGCAGTGTGAAGCAGTGTGAAAAAGCAGTGTGAAAGGTGGCAGTAATCAATAAGAGTTGGTGAAGAATTTGAAAACACACACGGTCTTCAAATTGGTGTGCTTCACCCTCTCTATAAATAGAGGCATAATTCTTCACCTCAAATCATCCAAACAGAGAGAGCATCCCACATCTTATTTAGCTTCTTTTCTCATTTCTTTTGTTTCTCCTTTTCTTTGTAGAAAGAGAGTGTTACTCCTAGTGCAAGATATAGTAAAATAGGTCTATACTTGTATTAGAGAGTGAGTGTTGTAATTCCTTTCATAGTGATATTTTCTCATAGCCTTGTCCGTGGTTTTTCTCCCGTCTTGGGAGTTTTCCACGTAAAATCTTGAGTGTCTTAATTTTCGCACTTATTAAATTCATCTACCAAAATATGTCATCAATCAACGCTTCCGCAGCGCATACCACCTAACAGGGAAGAAGGGGTTTGTGCATGACCTGTAACTGGATACACATTCTTTAGTTTTACATGAACATTCTTGTGTGTGCACAAGCCTGAATATCACTGGTATGCTGTATTTCAATTCAATGTCATAATTCTTGTGTTGTCCGCCCTACATCTCATTTCTGCAACCTGTACTGCTTGGCTTCTTTATGAATCAGATATCAAAGTACGAAACTAATCTATCTCCAATTACAAGCAATGAAACCAAGGTGGGCATGAGTAGGGGTATAGCTTACGGGCTGTAGATGCCATGATTGACATATTGACTGTAGCAATATTTGTTTTCCAGATAGTTGTCGTAATTGTTCTAGGCATAGCTGGCAATGTTTGGAGAGACACAGAAGGAAGGTGCATCTTTGTAAAATAGCCTATTACATTTCTTTCTTGCTCCGATTTTTAGTGTACTAATTCAGCGCAACAGAGTGTTAGACGGAATGACTTTTCTGGAACCTAACTGTGTTGGTGTTGGTGAAGTTTTGTTCAATTATTTATTGAGATGGATGATAATAATCATTTGGGAAGGTCTTGGGTTAGGCCGGCCTAAACGATTTAGGCGGGTTTTATCCATTAACCCAAACTTTAGACGAATTTTATCCATTAACCCAAGCCCAAACCCATATAATATACCCTATTTGGGATGGGTGAACCCATTTGGGTAGGATAAAACCCGCCTAAACCGTTTAGGCCTGCCTAACGCAAATTTTTGCCTAATCATTTTGACTGTGAGAGTATAATGGTTTAGGTCGTACTTCTTGCATCCACATATCTCATGATTACTAATGTGAGAAGACAACTTGTCGACTATTGGCTCTTGTGTATGCTATACCTTATTTTTAGCTTCTATTGTACTTACGTTGTATATTCATGTAATCAATTCCTAAGATATCAAGATTTTGAAATATCAAATATCGACTGAATTAAGACCAGTAGGGCAGTAGTGATCAAATATAAATAAAAACTCATCATCATCATTAATTAATCTAATCGGTAAGCACGAGATTAATTCATTTTTTATGTTTTTTAAATTAATAAACGTAGCTAGAGGGTCGTTAAGTAATTAGAGAATATAGTATTTAATGCATCCCAAATAAATCATAACTTACCATATCGTCAATATTTTAAGAGTTGGTCTCCTGAGATACGGTCTCATTATTTTTTTAATTGTGAGACAGACCTTAATACATCATTTCAATAAGTTAAATACATCATTTTATTTTTAAAAATTACATTATTTGCAATAAAGAAACACATCATTTGCAATAAAGAAACACATCATTTCATTAAATTCGTTTCACAATAAAAATTGTGAGACATTTACAATAAAGAAATACATCATTTCATTAAAATTGTCTCACAATAAAAATGATGAAACCGTCTCATATGAGAATTTGCCATATTTTATAGATATGTTTCCTAATTGCTGTAAAAGTTTTTTTTATAATTAATAAACATAGACCCTCAAGTAATTTTATAGATTTTTATTTTTATCACTAGTTTTTGATAGATTTTAATATGTGCTATCACGTGTCTCTTTCTGTTACTAGATTTTCACTGGTTGATAGCGAATCGATATTATATTAATTATATAAAAATATAATTATTTAATATTATATTTAATATATTATAATATAAATTATTTTATATTTTATAATCAAACTATATATATAAATTTAATAAACATAAAAAAATATATATCAATGATGAAGTCTATGAGTTTTAATTTAAGAATTATTCCCATAAAAACTTTATGTTTGTATTATTTAAAAAATAGTAAATAGAATAAATTTGTGAGATACAATATTTAAAAAAAAATTGACATATAACTTTGCTATATTGTTTTATCACATATCTATATTATAATGGAAAAAGTAATAAATATAAAAATTTATGTAATGTATTTTGGTGAAAACAATTTTTTTCACTATTTTCATTTAATATCACGTAAGTTCTGGGAATTGTAGTTCACAATATCTCATTTGAACTAAAAATGTTTGCATAAAATCTAATAAAATAACGTATATTGTCAAATTGATTCATGCATTTTACATAGAGATGATATTAAAAAATTAAAATGCATTATTATATATGAACTAATGCATTTGAGTTAACATAAATGCATACAAGTCCTTACAGTAGAATGCATCAAATATTTTATATTACAACATTGACTGTTAAAAGAAAAAAATTCGTACATATTTTTTAATTATTATTGTTATGGGTTAAAAGGGCGATCCAATGAAAATAGTCAAAACCGAAGGAGCCTAAGGCCCAGCTAAGAAAGCTCATCAAACAAAGTGAGATGGTCTAGTTCGAAAAGTCTATTGGCTACGAAGGGACAACCCAAATCCTACAATAATGTGAAGGACTAAACCGCCTGTCCGCCGCCAATCCCAAAGGAGGCAAATCAAGTCCTTCAACCCTGACTACAAGCAGAGGAAATACCAAATAGCTAAGGCATGAGACAAATTCGAAGGTACCCAGCTATGTAACATATAACCCAAGTGTGAGGAAAATATAGTGTTATTTACATCATAAATATATTTTTTAAATTAAAATTTTTTATTAAATTTTTATAATCATCTATCTTAACAGTATACAATGAGTGTGAGAAAAAGTATGTTATATGATAAATAAAAGAAATTAAATTCTAATTTTTATATAAATAATATCTCTCGACTACTTTTTGCAATAGAATGTAGTGTGAGGAAAATATCTTAAGAAAAAAATAGTTTTTATCCCATAATTTTCTTTATTTTATTATACTGCAACCATTTTTTATTTAAAAAAAAAAAAACTAATCCCAACCTTAATTTTTTCCTCGCATCAGTTTTTGTCCTTCACCCAATTTATTTCCCCCTCTCGCCTCTCCAGCCTTGCGAACTTCCATCGGCCATCGTCTACCTTCTCACATTCGCCCCTATTCTCTCACTAGCATCCATATTCTGATTTTGGTGAGTTGAGAGGTATTTGATATTCATAAATAATTGTTGTCTTTTATCTCTTCAATTTTTAATATGTTTCCAGACTTTATTTCTCTTCATTTTGAATATATGAAGGAGTTATTAAGATGGGTTCTTCAATTTTTAATATGTTTCCAGACTTTATTTCTCTTCATTTTGAATATATGAAGGAGTTATTAAGATGGGTGGTGCAAGAAGGTCAAGACAGGCTTGCATTAAAATACTAATATCAGATAATGAATTGCAAAATTGTATACGCCTTTCTTGGTTTTATTACATATATATGTGAGTATGAATTGCATTGTTTATGATCTTCCACCAATGACGCATTCTCTCTCTACATCTCTCTTACAGACACACACAAACACACTGCCTGCGCTGCACGTACGTGACCATTCAATTTTTCTGGTGCTGTCAAAGGGATACTTTTTTGCTGAGGGAGGTGTCGTTGTTACGAAGAAAAATACAAGTAATCCACTTAGTTGAAGGATAATCTTGATTAACATGCCTAGTGGCCTTGCCTGGATGGAAGTTACCCACAAGAATATTCTTGCGGATTCATGATGAGGATATAATTTATCCAGGATTATAATTATTGTTTGGACACAATCAAATTCTTTCACTGTTTTTGTCATGTTTTGTTTAGGTTGGTTTGGCGCGGGTGCATTCAAATGTAATGGAGGTTAGATATTTTATACATTGATTATTTATGTATGGTGCTCTTTATATTGTATATGTTAATGAAAGTGTACAGTTCTTTTGTGTTTTATTTTCTAACAAGTGGCATTGTTTTCAATCATTTGTATTTGTATCTTTTGTATCATCAAGCAAGTTGAGTTATTTGAAGTCAGAATGTATGTTACTCTGGAATACAGAAGACAGGTAAATCTTATGTCTTGTTTTTACTACTTTGTACAGGATTTGTGATCTCCTAGAAAGCAAGCATTCGAAGAAATCTTATGTCTTGTTTTCCAGTTCCATTTTCTGCATACTCAACTGTAGGAGGAATATATATCCTATAATGATTAAACTGAGCTTCATTTCAGCTCCTAATTCAATCTTAAGTGGTTCTGCATGTTGCTGGTTACGCTGGTGGCTGTTTGCCTGCTGCATTCATTTGTTGACCGACTTGGGAAGATCTGCTTGCAGCTGGTTTGTTCTTCTTTGCGTTCACCCTGTCTCATTGCTGCTACTCCCATCCAAGTCCGAGTTACCATTGTCGGTTTGAGCTTTCTTATTGCCTATTACCATTTTATCTTATATATGCATTCTTTATTTTCCAGAAAGTTTTGTTTGTTATATTGTCATTACAAATGAATCTACATTGAAGTTTTATTATTATGTTAATTTTTTTCTTTGTTGTTTTTGTAACAGATTATTATTTATCCGAAGGAATGAAGACGACTTGATGACAATTTTTTGTTTAGTGTTAAATAGTACTGTACATAGCTACTCTTCTTTTAAGCTGTTGGAAATTTTTGGTTTCTTTCAGTTAGGATGATTCAAGTTGAAATTTTTTGTGTCTTGATATTTACCAAATATGAGTTCATTGTATTTAAATTCATCTGAATATAATATTTAAATTGTAACTTGAATCAAATTTGATTTCAATTAGTACACAAAATATGAATTTAATTAGTAGGATCATTATATGATTTTTTTTTTATCCATGCATATAAGAATGTTCAAGTATTAGTAATCGCAGTAAGTGGTGTGAGCAAAAATAAATAATCCAACAAATTAAATCAAGGAAAACAGATGAATTTGCATGGTATTTTTGGTTTTTGGTTAGAACTGCCATATATGGGTACATCCTGTTTCATGTGTTCCGCTTCTTGAGGAGGAAAGTTCCAAAAGTACTCGATTAGTCGGTTTTGGTCCTCTAAGGAAAGATCCCAACTTTAGGAAATTGCGGAGAGTGGTAAGATTCTTCATGCCATCCTTGATAATTCAAGATTGTGTACTGTTGCTATTTTGCTAAGGCTATCATTTTCATTGACTTTGTTTGACTTGAATAATATTAAATGCTTATAAAACTATGGTCTAGGAACTAGCAACGAACTGGTTTTTCCTTCTCACTCTCACTTGCTTGGTTTTTGTTGTAATAATAGTTTCATATAGTATGTTTTCTAATACTCTTTGTGAAGATAAAGAAATGCAGAAAATATTTTTCATATATTTTTGTATCCTACAGCATATGTATATAGCAGATTACAGAAGCTATCTGTCGAAACTCAATCAGCACTTCTAATCTATTCCCTTAATTTAGGGTTTTTCTAATTCTTACCATACCAATTATAGCTGGAATTTACATTTTCCCTGAATCTGAGTAATAGATATCATATATTCCCAGCTTGCATATAAGGTCATGGAAGCTATACAACATCAGCTATTTGTTTTTTCAAAGGAACATACGATAGGCACACTAAGTCCTTCCTTCCAGTTTTTCTTTGATAGAATGTCTATCAATCTCAACATGCTTTGTCCTGTCATGTTGTACGAGCAATGTTGATGGCTGATTTCGTAGGACCTTCCCACTTAATCCTTAGATCATTTAGGATGATTTTATCTAGAGAAGTTCACAAATCCCTTGAGCAATAGCTCTGAGTTCAGATTCTGCAGAAGATATTGCTTATACACTCTGTTTCTTTCTTCTCCAAGTTATGAGATTGCCACCGACAAAAGTACAACATCCTGCAGTGGATCTTCTATCCATTGGAGATTTAGCATAATTTGCATCAGTATGAACTGATAGAGAAATAGAGCCATTATTCTTAAATCGAATTCCCTTCCTTGGGTTGCCTTTTTCGTAATGCAGAGCCTTGCATGTAGCTTGAAGGTGACACTCTCTTGGATCATGCATAAATTGATTTATCACACTCACAATGTAGGCTATATCTAGTCCTTTGTGCACTAGATATGTAAGCTTACCTACCAGTCGTTGGTACATACCTACAACAAGTGTAGGTTGATCCTTGGTTTCTTCCTACTTGTGATTTGGATCCTTTGGTGTAGAGACCAGTTTACACCACAATTTTCCTACTTATACCAATAAATCAATTACACACTTCTGTTGGGATACAAAAATTCCTCGGATGAATATGCCAAGATTAACTTCAATGCAAGCTTGTCTTCTTCATTGTTTCCAGTAGCTATAATGTCAACCACATATACTAATAGTATAGTTACTCCACCTGAACCAGAATGTTTAATAAACTAGGTGTGATCCCCTTGACATTGTTGGTAATGTGACTGCTTCATAACTCTTGCTAACCTGCCAAACCATATTCTTAGAGATTGTTTTAATCCACAAAGGGTCTTTTTAAGTTTGCAAACCTGGTTATCTGAACTTCCTTCAAATCCCGGAGGAATCCTCATTTATGTGCCTTCCTTTAGTTCGACATGGAGAAATGCATTCTTAACATCATAATGCTGTATCTGCCTTATGCTGCCAAAGATAATAAAACCCAAACTGTATTCATTTTTGCAACTGGTGCAAATGTTTCTAGATAATCGATTCCATATGTTTGAGTATACCCGTAGGCCACCAACCTTGCTTTTATCTCTCGAGGGATCCATCAGCCTTGTATTTCACTGTAAAGATCTTGTAGCCAACTACTGTCTTCCTGCTTGGTCTATCAACAATTTCCCAAGTCTGATTCTTCTCTATGCATCCATCTCCTCTTATAGCTTCCATCTATTCCTCCTTTACTAAGGTGTCAAATACAGTACAGGGAGTAATCATATTTTTCAAGCTCACAATGAAGGTTTTCTGAGTAGTTCAGAGACGATCAAGAGAGACATAATTTGACAAAAGATAAACTGTACGTCTAGTACATTTTCTTGAACCTTTTCTGATAGCTATAGGGAGATCCAAATGATCAATTCATAGTGTCAGCACCACTATCATTGGTTGAGTGTCAGGATATGGATTAAAACTTATCTCAATCTCCTTGTAAGAACTTGGGGCAACCTGTCTCTTTGAATACACCTGAGAAAATCTAGGTAACTTGGATTCAGGCATAGTTGGTGGAGATTCATGAGTAATTGTTTGACATGGTAAATGTATTCAAATCGGATTTGGTGTAATTTTTTATTAGTTGGTGGTGGGGAAAGAGCCCTGGTTATTCTCCTAAGCAAAGGTAAAAGTGTACGACTAAGGCCTGAGTACAACCTTTTCGCTCATTTATGGTTTATAGCCTAATGCTGAATTTCAAAGATCATATGTATGGAACTGCCAGCCCTGGATTGTAGGGTATTTCTCTACAGTTGTTCCCTTGATGTTTTCTTTTTATTTTCTTTTCATTATCTTCATGTCACTTTTTATTTCTTTGTATTTTCCACTTTTTATAGTTAAAGTTAAAGTGGTATATAAGTAGACATCTTTGGAAAAGGCAAGAAATCAACTGCTTGTCTAAATTGATGGTGCATTGGATAAGGAAAACAAAGATATTTGTTTGTTGTCAACATTTATTTCTTTTTATTATTTTTCTCTCTAGACATTTAATCATTTAATGTAACATTTGTTCACTCTTTAAGATACTGCAATGACATTGATCATGAGTTTATTATCTTTTATGAATTTCTGCAGAAAGGTTACTTTAGATATAGGATGAAGAAGATTAAGCGTAAGAGAAGGGCTGGCGTTGATCCTATCAGCACAGCTTTTAATCATATGAAGGTTTCACTCTATGCTGATTTATCTCTTTCTTTTGGAGTTATAAAGTATTTCTAAATTAGTTTCCTTAATTCTAATTTTAGAGAATAAAAAATCCTCCAATACGACTGAAAGATTTTGCAAGTGTTGAATCCATGAGTGGAGAAATTAATGAAGTTGTGGCATTTCTGCAAAATCCCAATGCATTCCAAGAAATGGGAGCTCGTGCACCACGGGTACGCCATTTTATCATATATGAACATTATATGACTGTTGTTCCCTTGTAAGAGTACATGATAATTTCTATATTACCTTATTGTCTATTTCTGTGCCTCGCATGATGACTGTCGTATTTCCCGATTTTTTAGGT
The DNA here is from genome assembly GCA_026898455.1 of Plectranthus barbatus. Taxonomy (NCBI): domain Eukaryota; kingdom Viridiplantae; phylum Streptophyta; class Magnoliopsida; order Lamiales; family Lamiaceae; genus Plectranthus; species Plectranthus barbatus. The sequence goes on along the minus strand of JAPKLW010001806.1, from coordinate 19,322 downwards.
AATTGACTGATTGGGTTATATAAAATGTTGTCCATTTAGGTGTGAGACTAGTCACAGCCTTTGAACCATGCCTTTGTGCAGTTGGTAGATATCCTCAAATTAACATTTTGCACTCATTATCTTCATATTTCCTGTATTCAACTGTCATCATTGCTCTAAGAATGTCGTCATTTGCTGATATGTGCCCCTAATTCCTTGAATTAGCTTTGTGTTCATCATTGAGTTTGCACCATCATGCTCCCAGTACTGATATTTATGAGGCTATATTGATTTACATAACATATGAGTTGTATCGGAATTTCATACTTGTGCATCACAGGGTGTTCTAATCGTTGGTGAGAAAGGAACAGGCAAAACATCCCTTGCAATGGCTATAGCAGCTGAAGCCAAGGTTCCTGTAGTTGAAGTAAAAGCCCATCAGCTGGAAGCTGGTCTTTGGGTGGGCCAAAGTGCATCAAATGTTAGAGAGTTGTTCCAAACAGCTCGCGATCTGGTTGGCTATTCATACCTATCTTTTCATTGTCTTATTGTTTATCACAACAACTATAGTGATGAAACTTGCACTGTTGTGTACGTTTCAGAGGTTCAAAAGACACTGCATTGGTTATTGCCTAACATTTAGATGTCATTAACTCGAAACTTGACTCTGTCAATGATAATGGTGAATTCTATGTATTCACGAAATCTGTTCGGATACATGGTACTTATTTGTGAATGTTAGAAGGTAATTGGAGAATTTCTCGGTGTAATATTTATCTAGCAAGACATCTATTTACACAAGGAGAACTGATTTATGCTCGGAAGTAAATCAAGTACTTAAAGACTATATAATCACAATAATATCTATATATATTCTATGACAGTGAATATGAGTCCAAAACACTTCAAGAATACTGAGATTTAAAACCTGTAAACAGAACTGTGGATATGCAACTCATTAAGAAAATTCAATTAATTCTGAATAAATGAAGCAGTTGTGTTAGGTGAAGCGAGCTCTTTCTCGTCAACTGGAAATAAAAAGCCTCATCCTAAGGAGGAAAGGGTTTTATTACTATCTAGTCTTTTTTCACCACTTTCACTTTCTTATTTGTCATTCTTATGACATATATTCCATAGATACTGTGATCTAGTTCTCTTAACTATTTGAATCCCAATCCCCCCCCTCCTCTTCCCCATGTATATGCTCAATCATCAATGTGCTAATGCATTGTTGTAAATGTAGGCTCCCATCATTATATTTGTGGAAGATTTTGACCTCTTTGCTGGTGTGCGGGGTAAGTTCATTCACACCAAAAAGCAGGATCACGAGGCATTCATCAACCAACTTCTGGTGGAACTTGATGGGTAAATATTTTCTGTCCTATGACTTTCTCATTTACATTATTAACTGTTTCATAACTGCATTGAATTAATAAAACATCTTGAATCACTTTAGCTTAAATTTATCATTGAGTCTACTCAAAAGGCTGGTACATGTTTTTGTGGTATCTTGATGCTTGAAAGTAGTTTGTTTACTTAGAACATGCTATACTTTCCTGTCTTCCCAGGTAGCACAATGTCTTTCAATTGCTTTTGCAGATGAAAGTGCATTCTGTAACATTTGATTCGTGAATTTACTATTCGACACCCACCTCATAAGGATTTTTTGGAGCTCTAATACTGCATAAGATAAAATGAAGATTTTTTAAGCACTTCCATTCATGTTATAAGTGTTTCTACATGTAGAGCTTAGTCAACATTGTCTTATTAGAAATCAGTCAATGAAGTGTTTTAATTATATACGATCATGAAGATTTTGATTGTTAGTTTGCCAATATCAGAATAAACAAGTTTTAAATTTGAAGTTGCTCATAAAAAATGCTACATATTTCACTGACCCCTGATTTGGAGTGTCAAATATTTTTTATCATGGTGGAATCAGGATTTGGTTGCATCCTATGCATGGTTGTAAAACTAGGTAGGCACTATCCGACGGCGGAAGAATGCCTAATTGGCTCTTAGGTGAGCGCATATTAATATGACATTGTTTTTTCTTCTCCACCACGTCCGCATCTCTTTCACATTTTCTGTCTACCATGTGTACTCTCTCTCTTCTCTATTTCCTTTTCAGTTTCTGTCTCCCCCCAATGTCCTCCTCGGACCTCTCTCTCTTTCTCTCCCCCTCCATTGTAAACTCATTCGATCGACGATGCCTGCATCTATGCTGAGAACTCCATGCACGTCTGCCTCTGCCCTTGACACGCCGGCAAGAGGAGCATGGCTTCTCTCTGACTCTCTAAAAATCATGATTATCTCTCCGGTAACTGCAGACATCTGCATATCTCTTCGTAACTCCCAATAATAGGCCCAACAAGGAATGTTGCTGAACTGATGTTTTTGGGGCGGCCAGTGGGCCGATTTCCTGAGTGCCAACTTGGCCGTGTTTTTTCAACTATGAATCCATGATCCTAACTTAATCTATGAAAAACTGATTGAATAAACCTTACCTTGATCAAGTTAAATGGGGTTCCTCAGCATATAAAAAGGTTCTTTTTTTAACCTTTTTATGGCCTTTTATGAGCATACAAAAGGAATGTCCATATTTGTATATAAATGAATTGCTTATTCTTTAACAATTGGTATACGGCTTCCACGTGAATTTGGGTCTGAAGGCTGCCCGAGGTTTGAGCTTTTCTATGACTTTTTATGGTTTCTAACTGATAGATGGATTCCTAAAATAGTTTCTCTGAGGCATGTAAGGTTTCAGGATGCATTAATCATACTGTAGATCAGGAATATAATATAAACATGTCCTTCCGGTTATGCATAGGTTTGAGAAACAAGATGGAGTGGTGCTGATGGCCACTACCCGAAATCTTAAACAAGTTGACGAGGCTCTGCAGCGTCCTGGTAGAATGGATAGAATATTTCATCTTCAAAGGCCAACCCAAGCAGAAAGAGAGAAGATCCTACGTATTTCTGCTAGAGAATCCATGGATGAATATCTCATTGACTTTGTTGATTGGAGAAAGGTAATGAAGTGACAATAATGACCTCTTTGAACTTACAGTATATGTTTTTTATGGTATATACATTTCTCATTATTTTTTTTTTATTTAACAAATACTTTGGCGGACAGGGCTTGCCATATACTGCTTTGAGCAGTTTAGATTGGTGTGCTCTGATGCTCGAAACTCAAAAACAGTTACTAATTTGTACTTTGGGATGCATATTTGTTCTTTGTAATGAATATATTGAGCTTAGTTTTACTGAATGTGTAAGCTCAATTGGAAACGAATGTGGTCCTTGCCTGTGTACTTTAATTTACCTTATACCTGTAAAGATCCCCACTTCTCCCTACAAAACCGACTTGTAAGGAGAGGGGACCTCCACTATTATATAGTGGTATATGCCTAGGTCTATGGTCGTTGTGAGACATTAAACACACCCCCCTCACGCACAGCGTGGAGCTTCACGAGGATCCCATTATCGGGATAAACCACAAGTCCCATCATCGGGATAAATCAGTCCTATCATAGGACAAATTAGGTCCCACATCGAACCGAACCTGGCTCTGATACCATGTAAAGATCCCCACTTCTCCCTACAAAACCGGCTTGTAAGGAGAGGGGACCTCCACTATTATATAGTGGTATATGCCTAGGTCTATGGTCGATGTGGGACATTAAACACAATACCTTGTTTGTTTTCAGTGATATTCGAATTTCCAACAAAGGTTCAATTTTTAAGCATGGGCCAGTTGGAAACCTATTGCTAACTGCTGTTATTTTACAGAACCATCCAAATTACACGTGGATGGTTTCTGAATTGTATTTCTTTCTATCTTCTCCTTCTAAACCGTGTAATAGTTTTTGAAATGAAATGTTCATGTATAATTCAACTAAAACTTTAATACACAGTTGAACATCTCTTCAATTGAATTTTTCTAATGGGTCTTTAAACTATATATCCGAGTTAATCCACCAAACTACCAGACGATTATATTGAATATTTTTGTTTGCATATTGATGCTTTAAGCTATGTATGAGGCTCGTACTTGTAAATCTGTTCGTTTATCTCGGACAAACTGTTCTTGTGCATCACTGAGAACTATAAGATTGCTTAGTGTTTAAACTTTCAATGATTGGTGAGACCAGATCTCAACTTTTTTTTTCTATGCCGATTTGTTTCAACTGACTGAGAAAAATTATCCGGATTTATCTGAACACTGCAGGTTGCTGAAAAGACGGCTCTTCTTCGTCCCATTGAATTAAAACTTGTCCCATTATCTCTGGAAGGTAGTTCCTTCAGAAGAAAGTTTGTAGACACAGATGAACTTATGAGCTACTGCAGTTGGTTTGCTGTAAGTACTATTTTCATCCTTATGTTATCACCCTGAACATTTGCTTTTGCCGTCCACTATTATTTTGCAAGCGAATCATGATTGTTTTGATTTCCATGGTTCTATACAGAAATCTGGGTCCTTGACTTGATGAAGCCTCAAAGCCATTCTCTTCTTCTTGGTGGTGCTTTTTTCTGTGATCAATGTTAAGATTGACAATTAATTGATAGATATAATAGAACATGTGTCAGATACTAAAAGACATTAATCTACTCGTGTCTGCACTGTTACAATGTAAATTAGACTTGTGTTACTTTTTATTTTAGGAAATGTTATTATATTGATTTGTATTCATCTGTTCCAAAATTCGGTTCATATCAACATTTCTTAATTAAGTTTCAATCGCTTGTCCTTTGATGCTATACTGATAATATGGAAGTATAGTCCTTGATAAGCTCACGATTCCTGCTATGTCCTTGGATATTCTCTTTGTTAGCCACTATCTATTTGCTTAGTGTAGAGAACAATTGGCAATGACATATATTACAGAGTCTTTAAATCACTTTTCATTGTTTTTTTATGTCTTGTATTTGAACAAGCAATACATTCTACTTGTGCTAGTGTATGCCAATGGCGTAGTCAGTTACTGTATCTGCTATTTATTAAACAACTGGAATACTAGATATCAAAAATATGCATTTACATATTTTTTCTTCTTTAGTATCAATATCTCCTTTTGGGTTTGCTATAAGACAACTATGGTTTTTCGAGCTCCGAATTTCTCTTCTTTTAACAGTTGCATAAAAGGCTGATCAATTCATACATATTTATTTATTTTAAGTCTGTATATCCATGGTGCAGACTTTCAGTCCCTGGATCCCTGGATGGGGTAGGAAAACAAAAATCTCAAAGAGAATAAGCAAGATGCTGGTGAATCATCTCAGTCTGACATTGACAAAAGAGGATTTGCAGGATGTTGTTGACCTAATGGAACCATATGGTCAAATAAGCAATGGAATAGAACTGCTGAGTCCACCTCTTGATGTAAGTTACTTTATTGACTGCCGTTATATGAATCTAAAGGGTCAAAAGCATTTCAATTTCACTGATTGGTAAATGCAAGCATATCCTGGGAGTTCCTTATGCAATCACAATATCTATGTATCTTTCTACTCTACGACACAGCTGAGAGCACTAGTTAGATACCTCAAGTTTTCTACATCACAACTAAGTTTGCTTTAAGTTCGATAAGATGGAACGCTCTCCTTAGTTTGCAATCTTCTGTTGATTATGTGGGAAATTTTGTGCTAGCCAGTATTGCTAATCACATGATATTTTTCTGAATTAGAAGGGCTTTATTATTTTGGCACTTAAGTTGTTGTGGACTTTCCACTTCAACATTATAGTAGCTTTTGTTTGACATTTTGGTACAGCGTAAACTATTTTCAACAAAATTCTCTTATTTTATTTTTTTATTTTTATTTGTTTATTTATTTTTATCTTTTTTGTGTACTAGGGAAACAAAATTTCCCCATGCAGTCTGGGCTGCTGGCCGAGGTCTCATGGCCCTTCTGTTACCAAATTTCTATGCTGTTGATAATCTTTGGCTTGAGCCTTCTTCATGGGAGGTATTATTTCTCCTCTCATGTCTTAACAGATATACTTCTGTCATTTTTTGCATGTACGATCTTCATTATGAACTTAATCATTATCATTTTTCTGAAGATAATTCTCTATTTGTGCTTTTTCAGTACAGTTGTTGCATATGTTAGTTCTAATTCTTCATATGTACATTTCTTATTTCCTATTGAATCAAGTCCACTTCAAAAATCTGTGTTTTCCTTCACTGGTTATGGCAAAGGATGGATTTTATATTAATTTAATGTTGTTAGAGCTTACTGAAACTTGCATGATTAGCAAATTGATTCTGCAGTCATATTTATGGAAACTTTGGCTCTTCGGATTGCAGGGAATTGGATGCACCAAGATTACAAAGGCTAGGAGTGAAGAATTCATAAATGGGAATGTAGAGACAAGGGCATATCTCGAAAAGAAGCTTGTATTCTGCTTTGGCTCTTATGTTGCCTCAGAGCTTCTACTTCCATTTGGAGAAGAAAATATTCTTTCTTCTTCAAAGTTGACTGATGCTCAGGAGGTTGTAGCTGCCTTTTGTTTCTAGTACTTTATCACAATTGTATAATCATCTGACTTTTATTGGTCTTGGGTGCAGATAGCCACTAGAATGGTTATTCAGTATGGGTGGGGCCCAGATGATAGTCCAACTATTTACCACTATGGAACTGCGGTATTAATCTATGCATATTGGACATGTTCTTATTCAGTGATTTTTGCCACCTCATGTGGCTTACACTTACACTACCGTGTTACAGTTATAATATCTGATATTTTTGTTAATATTATCTGATAACTAACAACAGGAACTGTTTTTAAGTAGAGTTTTTCCAACTTCTCACTTCTAGTGCTGCTTCCTTCTTATGCTGTAAGCATATTAACTCTTGATTATTTCCACAGGAAACAGCTTTGAGTATGGGAGACAAGTACGAACATGTGGTGGCTGCTAAAGTTGAAAAAGTATGTTACTAGTGCATAATTGTATAAAATCATATGTGCTCTTAAAGTTTTTTTGTCTTGAAACAGAAGAGCTAAACCTATTTTTTCTCAAGTTATATTCCTCACCTAGTAGTGTTCTATACGCAGACCCTCCAATCCCTGCCACATTCCTTACCAGTGGACAACTTTTTTTTTTTTTTTTACCACCAGGAGAATATAAAATGAAATCCTACTCTCTTGGTTTTGATTGACAGATTTTAATTGTTTTCATTTTTCAAAAATAACTGAACTTGAAAGAGACTGTACTTGCCTTACAATGAAGCCTTTCATGGGTTAGAAATGATAGATGTGAATATGTGATAAAATATTGTAACACTTACTTTATTTCATTTTAGAACTTGTGACCCAAACTGGTACTGACTGAAAAACTCAACATCATGATTTGTGGTGTCAAGCAGGAAGTAGCAACTGTAATTAAATATTCTGTTGTAGTCAATTATCTTGTTAACATACATATCTGCTCCTAGAATCTGTCTTTACCTAATGAATCTGAGGGTACTATTTCTAAGGGAGCTAAAGTTTAATATCTGCAGATTTACAACATGGCATATGATAAGGCCAAAATTCTGCTTCAGAAAAGATATTTAGTCCTGGAGAAAATTGTGGAAGAACTGATTGAGTATGAGATTCTGACAGGAAAGGTATGTACTTATTTTCCTAGGTGAAAACTATGCTGAATATCAGTTCACCTTACAGCTAGGACTTTTTTCGAGGCATGTTCTTTGTCCAAAAGCTTTATTTTTTTGACTTCGGGCCTCTTAATTTTTAAGCACGACAAATTAGGAGGAGCATCCGGCCATGGAGTGCGTTTAGCAGGGACCGTGATGCCTAATGGAGGGTCAATTATCCATCTGCATGATGATCAAATTAAAATCTTGTCAGGGATGCAGGAAACAGATTTCGTTGGCATGCACCAATTTGGAATGGGGTAGTTATGCTTGGGCTCAACATCAAGAAATATGTTATGACACCTGACAGCTCATACAATGCACCTAGTATTTATTGTAGCAACAACTTGTAATATCATCAGTATCTTCAACATAGCCAAACATTAGAATGGAAAAACATGTCCTCATATATTTGCCATCTGATAGCAAAAGAGAAACATCGTATTACCATCTTTCTTTTAGGACCAGACATTGCACTTTCAAAATTTGTTTTAAGCAATTGCTCTTTTAAGCACGACAAATTAGGAGTAGTCGCGGTTAGACAATTGATTCTCGCACGCTTGGACTGCTTAGGTGGGGTGTAGGAGGGTGGCTGTTTGAGTTGAGAAGAGGCTTCCAATTTTTTCCTTCTCAGCAGTCAAATCAAATAGGTATCAACAGTGCATTTTTTGTGCAAGCCAGTAAATTTTCTTTTTCTTTTTCCCCCAATTCTGCAGTATTTCCAGAAACATTCTTTTGCATTTCCTAATAAAGCTGCATTTACCTTTTCTATGATTGAGCTGCATTTTGCTGGTTGTGAGCTTTTTGTTAAACTTATCTTTGCTTAGTATATGTCCCACTTACTCCAAAACTATAATTTTCGCCCGCTTGAAGTAGAAGTTTCTATTGTGTTTTTGGTTGCGATTGCCTTATTTTTGTTGAATGATGTATATCCAATCTTTTTAGTATTCCAAAGATGTTTATTACGAGAATTGCCGTATAGAGAAATCATTTGACGCAATGCGTAGAATTGAAAAAAGCTTCAAGATTTCGCATCTTTTCTCAAGGCCATCTTCGCGCATTTCAAGTAAGTCAAATGTCTACTTTGACACACGATATAAAACTGCGGTTGTAAAAAAAGTTGGCACTAGTTGAACATCTAGGCATTTTCTTTACTAACAAGTTAATGTTTTATGTTTAATATTTATAATATATATAAATAAATAAAAATAAAAATTATATAAATTTTAATTATTTTTTAAAAATAAGCTGCCTGAACTAACTAAGTAGGTGGTGCCTAATCTACTTAGTCGACCACTAGATCCTGTTTAAGCAGCCTAGGAGGTGCTCTGCACCGATTATTCGTCAACCGATAAGACAAAAATTTAAGAGTTCGCAGTTTGACTATGGATCACCTAGCACGTAGACAGGAATTTTTACAAGGTAGAAAAAAGATAGTAAGCAACATAAAACACAGCAACAGGGAAGATAAATACACAAGGAAAAAGTGAACTAGTTTCCCCACCTCATCGGACCATTATACCAATGTAATCCTGCTAAGCAATCGACTAAAACTATACAGCCATAGTCGACATGCATAATGACAGAAACACTGCAGTAAACCTTCAACTTCGATGTGGCACTGCTGTCAAACCATCCATAGAAATAAATTTAATCCAAGTTGTCATCAGCATCAACGTTGTCCGGTATCAACGGCCTGATTTCTGAGAGCTGCGCGAGCCTTCGTCAACTTCCATTCCAGATAACTCACTTTCTTGGGTGTCCTCTGCTGTAATATCCACTGAACACAGATTGTTCTCCAGATTCTCTCGTCTTAAGCTTGCTGTCACTCTTTCCTGTCGACTCATTACCAAGTTTCTTTTTAGGCGTGAACACTACTGATTTTGGCATCTCCACGGGTGTCTTCTCCTCCACTGTTTCTTTTCCTCAAGTCATTCAAGAGCTGGCATACGCCTTCTGATTCGATTCTTCATCCATTTCATCAGATGAATCGAATGTATAATGTGTGTATTTTGAAGGGTTCCTCACATAGTCAGGAACCCCTGCCGAATATCCAGAAAGTTCAGAAGCCTGTTCCTTCACTAACTTATCATTACCTGCAAAAGGTTCTGATGTTAAACCACTGGTACCAGATGTCTCCTGATCCTCATGAGTACTACCTTTAGGGTCAACCATGAATCTAACACGTTTCTGTGACTTGGTGTCCATCGAACTCTCTCTCTTTTTCAGGATCGGTTTAGGATTATCAACATCAACATCAACATCCACATCCACATATTGAATATCTTCAGCATTCAAATTCGGGGCCATAGAGGTATCGGAAAGTTGTAGGGTATCAAATTCTCCAGCAGCCTCTGCATCTTCCCTTAGCCTAACTATTGCAGCTGAGTGATTAGCCCGAGGGTCTTTTGCATCACTCTTGAAAGAACTGGGGAGCTCACAATATTCACTAAATTCTTCAATTACATAGTCAGCTTACGTTTCTCAGATATAAGCGGTCATCAGATTGTCCAGTGCCAACAGCAACTTTGTCAAATTTGTCTTCTTCTTCCTGTATAAACCATAAAAAGAAAACGAATGAGGAAACATATACCTAATATAAAATAGCAAAAAGGGAAATCGGAAAGATCAAGTTCATGTAATAAATTTTGATTTTTAGCAAAAAGAAAAAATGAAATCACCGAGTTGGCAGATAATAGCACGTAGTGTAAACTAATTGGCCTGGTGACGGAAACACTTATATGAAAACCCAAGATATCGTCGAGATTTATGGGGAGAAGAAAATTATAGAATAGCATGAAATACATAATCATGAGCAGAACATGACTTTCTTGAACTTTAGAAAATGTAGAAACAGACAAGAATAGCGGTTCAGCTATCATCAGGTATCACATTTCTCAAGAAATAGTTAAGGAAATATAAGCAGTGTATCATACAGTTACCAAGCAGTGTGAGAGATAGAAGTTAGTTAATTACATGGATGTAATGGGAAAATTACTAAAGAGAGCATATTTTACATGTTCTGCTTAATATCAAATGAGAATACTCTCTTGGGATGCATGCCAGCAATTGACTACAATGGGCATCACAGTAGCAAAAGGGGGACATATATTTGTAACCCACCACATTAAAAGTACACATGCAGTAAGAAGAGAGACTCATAGTTCTCTTTCCCAGGCTTCATTGGACAGTATTTACCAAAGAAACAACAGAAGGGGACACTGCACGTTCAGCTTAACACTAGCCGGACACAAAAGGCATCCGTTCCCCATTAGGGTGATGCAATATGCGAAATCTGATGCAAGCTCGAATTGAGCTCATTATTCATCTTCACAGATTACACAACTTTGAACCAGCTCTATCTTCCATTGAGCTCGCAGAAGCAAGAATTTCATGGTGTTTACCTTGCTTGCATGGGATAAGCTAGACTTATCTTAAGTTGAAAGCCCAAAAACACTGAAAATAATTAATAGTGGGCAATGATACTCTACACCATTCATATATACTCAATTGCTTCCTGCTTTTTAGATTTTTGAAAGAATTGATATATTTGAGGGGATAAGTATTGTGCCCTATCCATAATTCTGGCATCATATGCGGTTGATTCTCGGACCAAATGACACTTTTTGGGAGATTCATTATGCTAAAGCAGCCTAATTTCCAAAATCCAAATCTTAGCGACAATATGCAACTGATAGAGCGCTTTTTACAGACAGGCCACACTTAAACTGCAGTGAGCAGAGCTGCAGGGCAGTGGGACATCGGAAGGAAGGAGAAAAAAATGAGATGAACATCGAATACCAAGTAACGATACATACAGAGCGAGGATTTAATAATAAATTCCCATTTGCACAACAAATTTGGCACTCGTAAACTCCCACTAATAACCAATCCAATAATATTAAAGGGACGCTGCCCTCCACCGCCTCTAGATTTTCATCAAGCTTCTCCCAGCAAAACCCCAATGATGCAGAAACAGTGAAAAAACGAACGAGAACCATTGTCCTACAAATTGAACATTATTCAAACAAACAATACCTCATAATCCAGGGTGCAGTCGCGCCCAATATTGGACTGAACATCCAAAAACTCATCGACGTGAGTATCACCGGCGCCGTTGTTCCGGCATCGTTTCTTCGCCCCATCAATTTCCTCGGCCTCTTCTTCTTCTTCTTCGTAGTCGCTCAACTCCTGAAGATCCGATTCTAAATCAGCCCGCGAAACGGACGGTCTAGATTCCACGGCGTCTTCAGGAGTTTCTTTGTTGCGATTCCATTCTCGGCGTTCGACCTCTTCGTCGGTGAGGCACCAGAGGGCGGGGGTGACGCAGACGGAGGACGGAGCATCGCCGCCGAGAGCGCCGAAGACCTTATCTACGCGAACCCTGAAAGTGTCTTCCATAGATTAGATATTTTGTTCAAATGAATGTTTTACAAATTTATGTAGCAACAATGGCGGTGCCGTCGTTCAATTAACACATTTAATCTGTTTTAATAACAAAATCGAATTGACTATTGAGTCGATGAATAAAGTCTTTAGGCTATTAATATAGCATATATTACGTATATATTATAAATTATTGATTATAAAATTAGATTTAATTTTGGAAAAAAAAATTCAATATATTTTCAAGTGTTCTGAATTATGAAATTTTGTCCCATTTTTTTCTTTTATGTTAATATATCTCATGTTTACTCAAGTTATGTTAAAATATTTTCCTAACATACATTAATTGTCTTTGTGGTAATAAATATATAGGAGTATATTTTAAAAGACTCATCAAAATAGAGAAGAAAAAGAACAAGAAGTCCCAACCCTCTCACCATAAAACCTTTCTTTTGAGAAAATCCCCAAAATCAAAAGTTTCAATTCGACAACTCATTGTAAATATGTCAATAATGGAGGGAAGCCAAGTATTGATGGGTCTCTTCGATTGTGCAGCAAAAGTGAACATGTGGATTATATATCCAGTTTTGGCTTGTGAGAAAGCCATGTTCGCAAGAATGGTGTTGACGGGTCTAGTTTGTTCGATTATGCTTTTACATTCATAATTATTGGTTTCATTTACACAACTAGTCGATACAAGTATTACATGGTCATTTGAGTAATGAAAAGAATTGGAGTCGAATGTTTGGAGGTGTTTATATGTTCATTTGTAGACTTGATTAATGATTATGTGTAATTGTTGTCTTTGCATGTGTTCTCCAGCCAATTTGCATCATTTCTTAATTCATCAATATCATAATTTCCTCTGTTTTGGCTATTGATCATTTCAATTTATGATTTTGGAGAAGTTTTGTCAATAACTATCTACCATAAAAAATATATTTCTTTTTTACCATATTATATTAGAAAAATAGAAGTAGAACTGGTTGCCTTGTGAAGAAATTATATATTGGGTTTAGTGAATTCTTTATGTCAAGTGATAGAGATGTGTTATATCTTCAATCTGTTTAGTTGTCTTCCTTGATGAAACATAAAATTTGCCGATTAATGTAGACTTATTCAAAAAAAAAAAAAAGAGAAGTTTTTGTGTTCGTCAGGGGCGGTTATGCATTGAAAAATTTATAGATTGTGTAAAATATTTATAGTCCGACCCCACAAATCTTACTAATGATAAAGAATTTGTTTGGGTTGGTCCAACTTTATTTCAAAACTGTGAGAGTTAATATAGAGGGTAAAAATATAATTTAGATAAAATAATATCCAAGAAAGTATTAGTGCGCCGTTTGTTATGGTGCAATTCAATTGTAAAAATATTTTCTTCAGTTATACATTGATATTTTATCTCTACTTCCAACATTTTCAATGATGAGGTAATATATAAATTGTGATGATTATTATTACACAAATCTCAAATTCCTATTATCAATTTGTATTGTTGTGCATATAAATGTTGATTATTTTGTATATTTTTTTCAAATTGTAATGATTAATGATATGAATTGTAATTATTAATTTATTTTATGAACTTACATATAGATTTCAATTGTCATTATCAATTTTTACCGATCACAATGGCTTATGTCGAAAGGTCCATTTTTGTAAGCATGAGTTAGGCCTGCTCGAAAGCTACTCGGGTCAGCTCGAAAAAAACTCAAATTAGACTTGATATTAATTGTGTCGAGCTTTAGCTACTGTAATAGTTGTTGAGTTTGAACCCGAATCGAGCTTGAGTTCGAGCTATACTCACATGCTTTCATAAGTTTTATATAAAATTTAAATTTTTATGCCTAGATTTATTAATTAATTATGAATAATTAATTTTTTTAATTAAATTTTAAAAATAAAGCTCAGAGTAGAGCTTAACAAGGTTGAGTTTGAGCTCAATCAAGTCGAGCCTCAAATTTTTCTGTTGACACTCAGCCCCCACGACACTCATAATCTAAATCCGCCACTGGTGTTCGTTGATCATAGAGGAACAGGAGATGTGTGGATGGTGTGATGGGAAAGAAATCTCTCTCTTCATCTTGTAACTACTTGAGGATGGATTAGAGGGTGGTTGTTCAGCTTGAAAGTTCAACACTTTTGTAGATAACATTAGATAACAATTGTTGTTGTTTGTAAAATTAACTTGACGCATATTTGTAGCTAAGAATTAATTTTTCTTCAACTTTTAGATGTACATTGATGACCTATTATGTGAATGTCATTGACATTTTAATTAGTCTCTCTCTCTCTACCGCGCAACGCATATTCTTTCTTTTAATCTGGATATTACCGTCTCATGTATTTAGAGACATCTTCTCTAATCACTTAAGCAAAAATAGGTAATGGAAAATATGGGAGGAACTTCTCGATTCAAATAAAAATAATAATTTTCAACATAATTCCCAAAAGAAACAAATGATTCATTCCATTTAATATGAGGACCAAACTACAAAATCGCAAATATCAAACTCCATATTCACCAACAAAATTAAACTAAAAAATACTTAGTTCTATAATCACCAAAAAAATACCAAGTTCCAAAATACAAAATATTAAGTTTCAAGTTCCAAATGCACCGATAAAAATCAACTACAAAATATCAAGTTACATATTCACCAACTTAAATAAAACATCGACTCGAACGGAATTGGAAACGGAAACAACGAACGGATGGAAGTTCAGCAATCCTAATTCGACCCTTCAAATGACGTATTCCAGATGAATCTCATATACGCCCCAAGAAGCTGAAGAACTAACGACGCAGAACGGTAGAAGATACCACAATCGGATGTGTAAGTCTGGTTGATAAGTCAATTCGAATTTCAAGGAATCCACAGAAATTCTTGAGCTTTCAGAATAGGAGAATTAAACTCACAAAATATTATTGACTGAAAACTGCATTACAATGATAATATGAAGCCCTATTTATAGGGAGAAAATCAAATCTCTAAACCTAATCTCACTAGGAAAATAAATTGAAAACCATATCAAATCTATCAAGATATACAGCAAATATATCTTGATATCTTTGTAATAAAACAAAATCTAAATCCTAACAAATATAAAAATCAAATCTAATCAAATTAAAACTAAATCAAATTTTATCAAGATATATCAAATCCTCTATAATATCTTCAACAAATCTTCTTGAAATATCTTGATATATCTTGTCAACTGAATCTCCATCATTCTCCTCCTCTTCAAAAGGATTTGTCCTCAAATTCAAGTCTGCACCAGATTCAATTGACCATCTTACATTGCCTTTGGTTGGCTTGTTTGGCACATCATCATGTTCAAACTCTGGCAACTTCTTTTCTTCATGCATCGTCCTTTTCAAAATAATAGTTCTTGCAGAAACAAACTTATGAACTATTTCCACCTCAACCTTCTCCTCCACTGAACCCTGTTGTATATCCACTTGATTATGTACACTCAAAACATTTCTAGCAACAACAGTGTACTCAAATGATACTGAGATCTCTTCCTCCAATTGAGTATGAACTACTATGTCTTCTTCCTCGGTCTCTTGACTTTGGCTTTGCATTCCCAAAACTGGACTGGTAATGATAGTGAGTGTAGCCGGATCCTCACATTCTTCATTGTCTTCAACATGACTCTCCAAAGTTGTAGCAACTCTCATATCCTCTTCTTTGGGCTCTTGAATTGAAGCACTCATCGACTCGGATTCGGTTATCATTGCCATTGTCTGCTCATTCTCTGATTGAAGCTGTTCTAATGAGATTTTACTAACTGTTTGTGACTCCTTCCGACTAACTTGATTTTGACTTGTGTCATTGTTATCAATCCTCATTCTCTTCAATTGATCCTCAATATAGCCGGCTGTAACGACCATGACAAGCAAGTGATCATAAGGTTGTAGTTTTTCTACTCTTTCTCGGATTTCCCAATTCAATCGAGCCAAAAATCTTTCCATTGTTGACTGTGTATCCTCAATGATATTGGCTCGAATCATTGCTTCATTCATCTCTTTGTAATAGTCTTCTACACTTATAGATCCTTGCCTCAAATCCTGCAAATTGTAATATAATTTTTTATAGTAGTAATTAGGTACAAAGTGTTTCCTCATTACAACTTTTATATCTTTCCAAGTCATGATTGGCCGCTCTCGATCCTTCGCTTTGCTAATCATCAATTGATTCCACCAAGTAAGAGCATAATCAGAAAACCCTATAGTTGCAAACTTGACTCTCTCACATCCATAAATCTTTTGACAATCAAATGTATGCTCAATATTCCTCTCCCAATCAAGATATAATTCAGGATCATATCCTCCTTGAAATGATGGAATGTTCATCTTAATGATTCATCAAATTGATTAAAGGAAGGTTTTTTTTTTTTTTTTTGCTATACATAACTTAAAAGTAGATGATTATAGGACTCTATATGGATGGAGATATATATGAATAAATATGGATGGCTAGATAAGAAAGTATATATAGATGTAGAATATCTAGATTTGGATATATGTGAATACTTAAGAAAGATATAATGAGACAAATATGGATATGGATAGATAAGATAGATATGGATATCTAGATATGAGTAAATTACGCTATCGACATGAAACTCATATCAAACGACGTTGGATCATCTATTTAACTTCATATTTGTGTTCCTCATAATTTTAGGAACATTTTGGTATGTTTGGATTGTCACCCCCGTCGCCGAAAAGTGATCGCCTCCGTGTGAACCTCCATTTTTGCCGGTAAGATTTTAACTCCAGTTCCGACGAGTATCATCATATGTTGATCAGTTTAAACATGTATTTAGCCTACTGGGATAATGTATAGCATGTTGGGGTGCGTGCGAAAGGTCGGGAGTTGCCAGAAAATGGCCGGAGAAGCTCACGCATCTTGTGCGAGCTGTCTGCATTTTGTTAGTCGTGGCACGTCGATCGAAGGCCACCGACGCGATTGATGCATCCACATCGGTCGATGTGGGTCTGAGTCGGTCGATGGGGCCGACGTTGCCCGCCGTGGCCAGCGTCGGTCGACGCACATATAAAAATAATTTTTCCAGCCAAAAACATGTTCGGCGACCCAGCACGCAGACGGCGGTCGCCATTCGTGCTGCCTCGGTCGTCGTTCTTACACAGGCTAGGGGAAAATGTGTTTTTCGCCCATTTTCAATCCGATTCATCCCATTTGTTATATATGAGCTTAAATATCAATAATAAGGCATGTTATATCCATGACTATACACTTGATTATGATTTGGGACGTTGGAAATTATTGAGTCGATTAATGCATCGTTAATTGCATGATTAGTCGTTTAAAATATAAACGTGCTTTGAATGAGTTTATTTGTTAACCGTGGATTGGTTAACATGTATGATTGAGTTTGAATAAGTCACATGCATGTCTCGAGGTACGAGAATGCATGTCGAACTATTGAATTGTGTCAGTTCAGTTTGTCAGTCATAGGTCCTGATCAACGTCAAGTAACGTCAGCTAGGACTGGTTGTTTATGATTAGGTGATCTATCCAAATTTGTGTATGTTTACTGTGTTGGTATGTGAAGGGAACACAAGAGAGTTTGTGACAGCTCAACCACATCTAACGTGATCATCTTATTTCTGTAAGCAATAAAAAGTGGGGACTATTTTTCAGTAAAAATAAAATGTTGGTTCGAGTCTCGTGCTCAGATTTTCAAAAACGTGTATGAAATGTTTTGTTTTAAAAATTGATTGTCTATGCCTAAATTATTTTGTGCTATCATATATGTCCTTTGTTGATTTGCTATCTTCCTTGAGTTGAATTAATGAGAACGAAACCAGGTATTTGAAATGCCTGAGCATAAGCCTCATTTATTATGTTTCTGAAGGCTTGCAACCTTATTTTGTTGAGCTATGAGCTCTTTCTGTGGTAGTTCAGCTGACGTACTGATACCTTAGGGGGAGATAAGGATGGATTCTGTAATCGATTGGGTCTTAAGGTAACATTCTGATACTAGTGCACTAATTGATGACAGTGGGTAGAGTGGTTTGTCCATTCCTAGTTGTTCATCATAACTTGGAAGTGGGCTAGATTCCAGTTACAAAAACAGCAACAGATGTGATAACATTTGTGATAGCTGCGCAGCAAATAAAATATTTTAGATAAATACGGTACTTTTCAATAAAACCCTATGGTTTATCTGTGTGTGCGACATAACTTTAATATTTAAATATGTATGTTTTCGGGCATGTCTCCACAGAGTACGTTTGTACTCAGCCCCTCACATTATTTTTAAAATGCACAGGTTAGCAGCGAGGATGGATATGCGGCGGTGTAAAGAAAAGCAATCACAGGGGAAGAACAGATCCTGAGATATGCATCTTCATATGGATATCTCCACTGCGTAATACTCCGCTGCACTGTACCTCAAATATTCCTTTTCCTTCCCTCGTTTTTGTACTAAGCTTGAGATACCAAACTCCTAATTGTATAAGCATATGCTTTGTTGCACAACAAATCTTTCGTTGTTGCATCATTTTTTAGGAAAATGAGTTTAGAGGAATGTTCTACAAGTTCTTAGACTTGTTATTTTGATCAAAATCTTCCGTTGTTTCGAAAATATTTTAAAAGTAGTACCACACCACTATAGCGTGCCCAAAGTTCGGGAAGGCCCGTTGGGGGTGTTACAGTTATCATGTCGTGTCGAAAATGAAATAACTAAAACTTTGACATATAAATTTTATTATTTTAGATTTATTATTATTTTTTAATTGCAATATTATTTTTTTAGTTAAAAGACACTACTTGTGTAAAGAAGAAAAAAATTTATAATTCAAAAATATGAATAAAAAATAAAACATTTAAAAATTGAACATATAAGTTTTCTCTTTTTTATTTTCAAAAAACCCGTATGTCAGCCTTTTTTTTTTCAAGCCTTAGATACATTTTTTTAGGTAAGATACATAAAATTTTAATTGCATAATTTTCCTTATTTTGGTATATAGTATAGATATAGATAGATAGCACAATTCGCTTTCCAATCATGGCCCACCATTCATATCTGTATATATATATATTATAACACAACCTTATACTATAAATGAAAATATTTAGTTACATTTATTAGTTCTTAATTGAACTAATTAGTTAATTAACCATTCACTGTAAATATTCTATAGTTGTTGTTAGGTATTACTGTGTAATCCCATCTTAACTTGATGTTTTGATGTATCAAAACTATATACCAAAGTCTAGATTTTAGAGTATTTGTAACGCCCCCAACTGACCTTCCCAATTTGGGGCCACGTTACATTG
>JAPKLW010001805.1:128086-149391 GCA_026898455.1 Plectranthus barbatus | reverse complement strand
AAACAAGTAGCTACTGGGGAAAGGAAACTTAGCCAAATTTCCCAACAATTTCCCCCTTTTTGGTGCGATCAAAGCCTAACCAGCGAGCACTCAGCTGATGAGGAAAGTTACAAAGTATTTCAGGGTTTTACAAAATAAACCTATTAGATCTAAACCCATGAAAATACTTCCTCACATCAGCTCTAAAAAATCTTCCCCCTCAAACCAGGAGAGATATTGCTCGTTTAAAATATGAAAATTGAGATCAGAGCAAAAAGATTTAAAGTGTGTGATACGAGTGCTGGTGCTGATTACACTGGAAGTGTAAGTTCAGCTGGTAAGTAATCAATCCATTTAATATGTTGCAGTTACAAGTACAGGATAGAAAATTGACTAGTCTAGAGATACAAATACTTACAACAAAATGAAGGAACAAGATTATGGCTGAGAAGATGATCCTGGTGATTGAGTTCTGCTTGTGAGCGACCTCAGGATCTCAGTGAGCGCTGCCATATCTTGTCTGCTCTTCTCCCTTTCCTCAGCAGCAATTCTCCTCTCCTCTTCAGCAAGACGAGCTCTCTCTGCCTCAGCACGTGCTCGCGTACTTTCCCCCTCTTGGATCCGCGCCAAAAAGGAGGACACTCCAGCGGTGACTGACTCCAACTGTTGTGTCATCTCGGTCCGGAAGGAGGAAAATCGTTGATCCAGCCTGGCATCAATTAAGGCAATGAGTTGCGCAGGAGGATGGATCTCGGAGATTGGCTGCGCTGAAACTTCCAGGGAAGAGGAAGGTACATCAGTTGCGGAAGGAGCCATTGCTGGTTCGGATACAGCTGATTCGTCCATTGGGGCTGGATTCCTCCGCTGGTACTGCTGCTGCAGCTGGTTCCTCCGCTGGTGCCTCGACTGCTGGTACCTCGACTGCTGGTACCTCAGCTGATTCCACCACTGGCACCTCGACAACTGGTACCTCAGCTGATTCCACCACTGGCACTGCTGCTGGAGCTGGCTGGACTTGTTCAGAAACAACTGTTGGGGCTGTGAATTCCACCACTTGCCAGTCCATGGAATCAGGGACGAGATCGCCCGAGACAATAGGAATAGGAGGGACGGCAAGGGTCAGCCACCAACCACGAGAGGGATCCTCCTCTACTAAGTGATCTACCAGCAGAGCGCAGGCAGCCATGTCGAACAATATAGCATGGTAGGGAGGGATCCTCGGGAGGGTAACCAGCACTTTGAGGCGACGGAGCGCGTACGTCAGCTGGTACCCCCGACTGGTGACTCGAAATTGGAGGAAAGGTAACTTGATCTTTTTCAGTGGCGGGAGGCCGGAGCTTCCAGTCAGTTGCCTATACTCAGCGATTTGCAGCAAGCGGCGCTTGATCCTCCTTGTAGACAGCTGCTGGGGGCAATCAGGATCGGTGCCCATGAAGGCATGAGCCCACTCCTCCTCCGCTCTCCAGTAGCCAAGACCCAGCCTGGCATAGAGGACCGCCCGCTTCTCCACTGTCAGCAGGCGCTCGCATCGATCAAAAATCCTCCACCTCCGGAACTCCAAACATAGTTCCGGATCCACCCTCCAGAGTCTTCGGTAGCTGGATATCATTTCGTCATTGACGGCATTTTCCACCTCCGCCGTGATGTTTTCAGCATACTCATAGAGAGTGGAATTGTAGTATTCCACTGGCTGCAAGGGCAGACACCAGTCAGAGATTCTCGAAGCGTATACCGACTGGTGGGGGAGTCCGCTGAAGGGGATGATGTTGAATGCTGAAGGCTCAGGCACTCGTGAATTTAGAAATGCCATTGCCCCGCGGTGCTCCCACCGATGTACCCCTGTCACTCGCGACTGGAAGGCATCCTTATCAATCAGTTGATGCTCTTGGATGCAGAGCATGTAAGGTCGCCTTTCAGTACGTGAACGCCTAGCTGGTGATGTAGAGGATGCTGCTGGTCGCCCGGAAGTTGATGTCGAGGCATCTGTAGATCGGGGGCGACTGGCAGGACGACGAGCCTTATCATCAAGGGAACTGATCCCTTGGCTCCATCCTCTGCACCATGGAGTAATGTATCACCTCCTCAGCTGCCGCCTGCTCTGGCTCCTCAGCCCTTGGCTCCTCTGCATCCTCGGATTCAGAACTGACATCCGAGAAGCTCGCCAGTTTTACCGGGGTGGTCGCCCGCTCCTCAACTCCTCCACTGGCACCCCCTTGCGCGGCCAGTGGGTCTTCTTCACCTCCACCACCCCCTTGCGCGGGTGGAGGGACTTCAGCGACCTCCTCCTCCTCCTGGTACTTATCCACAAGGGATAGTACATCTTCATCAGCACCCATGACCATCAGGCGCGTGAATGATTCGTCTGATAAGATCTGGCCTGGAGCTGGTGCTGGTGGCCTTGCACTTGTAGTTGGGGCAATTTCCCATTTGCCTTTGGCCACCTGGTGCACCTGCTCCACCAGTTGCGCCTGACGTCTGGCCTCATGCTCAGCCTGCACCTTTGCAAAGGCTTCATCGCGGGCTGCCAGCTCAGCCTCTCTTCTTCGCTGGTCGGCCAAGGCCTTCAACCTTGCCTGGGCCTGCTTCTTCCTTACAATAGAAGCTTGTTGCTCCTTCTTCGCCTGCTCCACCAGCTTCTGAGCTCTGGTCTGGATTCGCTTCCTCTTGCGAGTCATCCTTTCGAGGGTCTCCTCCTCAGTCAGTCCCAAGACGGACTTCTTGACTGGGATGGAGATCTTCCCAGACTCAGGGTCATATGCAACAGCTGACGGTGGCTGCTGATGCTGGGAAGTCTTAGGCTTCTTGTGGGATGGCTTCTTGGTGACTGGTACAAGTTGTACGTCCCGTGGGTGGATACCAGTCGCCTCAGCCACCGCGCCTTCCATGGTGTCGAAGAGAGACTCCGTCTCCAGCTTCCTCTTCAACTCTACCCTTACCTCTGCTGTCAGCGGGAGAGCCACAGCTGGCACTTGCTCCCCCAGGTCTTCTGAGTCCTCCTCAGAAACGACCTCAGCAGGGTCCACTGCTGACTTCCCTTTCAGCCTGCGTGGCTTCTTGTAATCTGGGCGAGGCAGCTTCACCTTCGTGGCTGGTATGAAATCGGAACCAACCAGCTGTTCCCCCTGATCCACGCCATCACCCAATTCCATCTCCAGGATGTGGCTGATCCTCAGCCCGAAGGATACGGCGTGAGCAAACCTGCCGTCAGTCGGAATAGTGCGTTTCTGTCTACATTTTCCAGCAACCGGCCGAAGAAGAATTCAGCCCAGTTGCCCTCAACCCTGTCGACAAGCGCACACATCACTGAAAACTTGCGCAGGCTCAGCTCGGCGTACGATCCGACCTCACATTGCAGCATGCGCACCACAATGTCGCATACCATCTGCCAATAGTCTTCCATTTCTGACTTCCTCATTCCAGTACGGAACTCAGTCACCTCCGCCTTCTTCCACTCTGCCCATCTCCTTCTGAACTCGTCTGTATCATTCTGATAATACGAGGCTATCTCCATACCTTCATTCCTCAGCCCGAACAGATCGGCGAGGTATTCGGCGGTGACGGTGATCAGGTGACCAAAAACGGAAGTTGTGAAAGACTTCCTGCCGTCAGCTATCACGGCCCGAGCGTAGAACTCGGCTACCATGTGTGGATGGAAAGTTTCGGGTGTCGCCGTCAAGTACTGGCGGAGCTGCTCGTGGTCGACCATCTCCATCAGCTCCGGCCCATGATGCTTTAGGGCTAGCTTCGCGTTCAGAATCTTCTCCTTCTGAACCTGTGCAGTCCTAATCTGCGCGTTAGAGAGCTGTCGCCTGGTCGCCGGCCTGTTCAACTGAACCAATCGGGCGAACGGATAGGTGTAATCGATATCTTCGATCTTCACTATGCCAGTATACGTAGGCATATGAGCTTCAGCGACTGGTAGGTCTGGTGAACCAGACGAGGATGATGTAGATGTAGATGGAGGGTTATCAGCTGGAGGTTGAGAAGATGATGCCATGACTTCAGAAAGATTCAAGGTTCAGAAAGGCTCAAGGGAAGATGAGAGAATTTTGAAAGATATTAGGGTTCTGAAAGTAGGGAAACATAAAGGTTAACCCGAAGGAAGTGATCGGGTATTTATACTTGGGCCATGCAGGATTAAACGACCGAGATGAATTCTCAGCAAGTCAGAATCTACGGTCATCAGCAGGCCCGGTTTCCTGTGGTGACGTGCGCGGTCGTGCTGACGGGCGCCACGACGTGGAGCTGACGTGGCACGCAGCAATTGGTGTTAACCAAGCGTCGGACTGCGCAGACACTGTGCACATTAAATGTGGCATTAAATGCCGCATTAAATTCTGAGAGATGTACACGCTAGTCGGATTTGAACAATCCCGCCTTTTCTGCGACAGCTGGCATAACTGGTCATCAGTAGCATATGCCAGTTGAACATTTCCCCCTGTCAGCATGGCCTCCTTACCAGTTGACAACTGGTACATACGACTGGCTCCCGAGTACTTGGATAAATTGAGAGCTGGGACTCAATTTCATCAGTCGTAGGAAATTCGCCAGTTGTCTGCTGACAACTTGAAAGATTGAAAGAATTGAGAGCTTGGACTCAATTCACTCCGCATAATCTTCTCTTCAAGAAATCCACTCCTCATCATCGCTTGAAATTGGGAGCTGGGACCCAATTTCGCTTCAACTGATGGTTTGAGCTGGCAAATTGAAATGAGAGTTGGGACTCATTTCCTTAGACATTTGAGAGATAAGTTCCGCCAGTAGGAGCCATCAGAGATCTTGAGATACCACTTAAATAAAAACAACTAAGAGCTTGGACTTAGTCGTAATCAGCGTCCTTCAGAAGATCAAGAACAGAATGAGAGCTGGGACTCATTCTTCCTCATCATTGGGGCTCACATCAATCTCCATAAGACCGAGTTTGATGCACAACTCCTTGAATCTTGCTTCTGGAAGGGGTTTAGTGAAGATGTCAGCCAGTTGATCTTCAGTTCTGATGTAGTCCACGCTGACATCCTTCTTCTCAACATGATCACGTATGAAGTGATGTCGAATGTCTATGTGCTTGGTTCTGGAATGATGAACCGGATTCTTCGTGATGCACATAGCACTGTTGTTGTCGCAATAGATGGGAACACAGCCAGTGTCCACTTCATAATCCTCCAGTTGTTGCTTGATCCAGATAACTTGAGCACAGCAACTGGCAGCGGCAACATACTCAGCCTCAGTGGTAGAAGTAGCAACTGAGTGCTGCTTCTTGCTAAACCAGCTGATTAGCTTGTGTCCTAGAAACTGACACGTACCACTGGTACTCTTTCGGTCAATACGGCATCCAGCGAAGTCTGAATCTGAATATCCAATGAGTGTAAGCTCATCATTTCTGGGATACCATATTCCAAGAGATTCAGTCCCCTTCAGATATTTTACTATCCTCTTTGCAGCTTCCATGTGTGACCTTTTCGGATTGGCTTGAAATCTGGCACACACTCCGACTGAGTACGAAATGTCGGGTCTGCTGGCTGTGAGATAGAGAAGTGATCCAATGATACCTCTGTAAATGGTAGGATCAACTGATTCACCTTGCTCATCAAGAAATATTTGACAACTGGTGCTCATAGGTATTCTGAGGGACTTAGTTTTCTCTGGGCAATACTTCTGAATTAACTCCTTCGTATACTTCCGCTGGCTGATAAAAATTCCATCAGCTGACTGCTGGACCTGGAGTCCGAGAAAGTATGTTAACTTGCCCATCATACTCATCTGAAATGATGTCTGCATCAGTTGAGAAAACTTCTCGCAGAGAGTTATATTCCTTGATCCGAATATGATGTCATCAACATAGATCTGCACCATTGGCATGTCACCTCCATCCTTGAGAAGAAAGAGAGTCCTATCAATCTTCCCTTTCCGAAATCCATTGCTGATAAGGAATTGTGACAGCGTTTTGTACCAAGCCCTGGGCGCCTGTTTCAATCCATACAGGGCCTTTCTCAGCTTGTACACCTTGGTGCCAACTTCAAAGCCTGGAGGTTGCTCGACATAAACCTCCTCCTTTAGTTCGCCATTCAAGAAGGCGCTCTTCACGTCCATCTGGAACACCGTGAAGCCGTGATACGCTGCATAAGCAAGGAACAGCCGTATCGCCTCCATTCTTGCAACTGGTGCGAAGGTCTCATCGAAGTCGATGCCTTCACACTGCCTGTAACCTTTGGCGACTAAACGAGCTTTGTTTCTGACCACGGTGCCATTCTCATCTCGCTTGTTCTTGAAAACCCACTTGGTGCCAATCACTGACTGATGTGATGGTCTCTCCACCAAGTCCCAAACATTGTTGCGAGTGAATTCAGCAAGCTCTTCTTGCATGGCATTAATCCAATCAGCAGATTCTAGCGCAACTCCTATGGAAGTAGGTTCCATTTGAGAAATAAAACAACTTAGGAGCGCACTGCCGTGTCGAGTCTGGACAGAACCTTCCGGATCACCGAGAATAGCATCGGATGGGTGATCCCTCAGCCATTTGGGAGGACCAGCGACTGCTGGTGCCGGCTGTGAAATAGGTTCTTCTGTCCTGATAACTGGTGCTTCCATATTTTCACCAGTCGGAGCTGGAACTGCAACTGGCGGTTGACCTTCACCAGTCGGAACTGGATTTGCAACTGGTGGTTGACCACCAGTCGGAACTTCTTCATCAGCTCCACTGTCTGACTGGCTTCCTGAACCTTCACCAATGTTGTCAGTATCAGCTGGTACCTCCATTCCAGCTGGTTCATCGTTGTCTTCTGGCTCAAAGATTCCAGTCGGAATTCCCCCTTGATTTTTGCTAGATCCACTCAGGGAGATTGAGTGTAAGGTCTCAGCAAGGTCATTTGCATCACCGACCCTCTCAGGTTGCTGATGGGCACCTGAGGTAACTGGTTGAGAAGATGATCCATTCATAGGTCTAGTCGAACCAGTTGGTTGAGCATCGGAAGAATTCCGGCCCAACTGGTTGCTGACATCCTCGACCTCAGGAACATCTTCAGCCAGTTGGCGTAAGGTCCTGCGCACTAAAGTAGCTTCATCAAAAACAACATTGCATGTTATTTCCACAAGCT
Organism: Plectranthus barbatus; assembly: GCA_026898455.1. Lineage (NCBI taxonomy): Eukaryota > Viridiplantae > Streptophyta > Magnoliopsida > Lamiales > Lamiaceae > Plectranthus > Plectranthus barbatus. The sequence goes on along the minus strand of JAPKLW010001805.1, from coordinate 142,318 downwards.
GGGTAGTCTTGTTAAATACTCTATAGCCCTTGTGAGAGGGATGTCCATATCCGACAAACACACCCTCATCAGCCTTAGGCGAGAAAGCATTTAACTTCGACTTCCCATTATTATGGATATAACATGGTGAACCGAATGCACGAAGATGAGCTATAGAAGGCTTACGACCAAAATACACTTCGTAGGGAGTTTTCTGGAGTCTGTCGTTGATCCCGCTTCTATTCTGAGTGTAGCAGGCAGTCACCAACGCTTCTCCCCAGAAACTCTGTCCCAAGCCGGACTCAGCCAGCATGGACCGGACCGCTTCTTTCAGCGTCCTGTTCCTACGTTCTGCCAGTCCATTTTGCTGCGGTTGCCTTGGAGTAGATCTCTCATGTTTGATCCCGGCCTCCGCGCAAAAATCCATCAGCAGACTGTTGCAGAATTCAGTCCCATTGTCCGAACGAATCCGCTTTACCACAGCTTCTCTCTGTTTCTGAGCTTGGATGATCAATTCTGGAAGAATGATCTTCACCTCATCCTTGGTTCTGAGAAGCTTTACCCAAGTATAGCGCGAGTAGTCATCGACTACCACCAGCGAATATCGTCTTCCTCCAATGGTTTGCGGTGTTACTGGTCCAAACAGGTCCATGTGTAACAACTCGAGTACCTGACTGGTACTGGGGCAGACTGGCGACTGGTTCTTGAAGGACTTCCTAGTTTGTTTGCCTTGCTGGCAAGCTTTGCAAATTCCTTCCTTCTTGAACCCGCCCTTGGGAAGACCATCTACAAGATCATGCTTGGTTAGATAATTAATAGTTTTGAAATTTAGATGACTTAACCTTTTGTGCCACAGCCAGTTAGTTTCCATGGAACTGGTGGCTACAAAGCATGTATCAGTCTTCCCGCTTTGCCAGTCAACAACATAGAGACCTCCTTTCCTGACACCTTTCAGCTTGGTCTCGCCAGACTCTTCATTCTTGATCTGGCACCCTGATTTGTCAAACACAATGGTATAACCATTGTCGCACAGCTGACTGATGCTCAGGAGGTTGTGCTTTAGATTGGTGACAAGGGATACATTCATAATTCTGACATCATCCTTCTCGATGCAGCCCTTGCTAATAACTCTGCCCTTGGAGTTATCACCAAAAATAACTGGAGGTCCTCTGACCTTGGTGAGCTCAGAAAATAGGAACTCCTCACCAGTCATATGAGCCGAGCAACCACTATCTATGATCCACTCGCTCGATCTCTGAAGCTGTGTTGCATGATCCTGTTCCTGCAAGAAAATGAAATTATTTAGGTCCCCGATCATCAGCGGGTCCTGCAGGGTTAGATCTCTGGATCATTCCTTTTGGAATCCAGACTTGAGTAATCTTCAGCTCGGTGTTACCCTTGCTGACATCACTTGTGGCCTTTCCCTTCCTTTTAAAATAATGCATGGATTTGTTTTTGGAAGGTGTGGCTGTGTGTGCGGTTCCTCTGGAAGTATTCTTCCTTCGAGGGTGTCGGAAATTTCTTTCCGACCGCTTGTGTAGCCTTGGTGGTCTCTGGAATTGTGGACCACGATGATTAGCCTTCCCAGCCCTTGAGAAAAGGTTTTGATTGGACTCAGACCTCCAATAGGTGTTCCTCCTATCGGGAGATATCCTTCTCTCAGTATTCCGCTGAGATTTGGATCCCTTGTAAGCATGCTGGCAACTGGCATACTTGTAAGGTTGGGCGTGGAATCTCTGGACAGCTGGTGCTGGCTGTCGGATTCCACTGGCAGCTGACGCTGACTTCCTTGCCTTAGAATATTTCGGCTTAGTCTGCGTCTTCGGGTATGCTGGCGTCCTGTCAGCAGAGGATCTTGCCAGTTGAGGATTTTGTCTTGATGACTCACCTATGTATCTGGACTTATGGTTCCTATGCTGATCAGCCACACGGGACTGACTAGCATTACCAGCTGGTGCTGATGCATTTGCTAGTTGGCCCTTACCCTTACCAGTACTGATTTGTTCGGGCTGACTTATGCTCAAATCCTTTGTAAATCCCAACCCGGACTTATCAGAAGGCTTTCTCCAATGACTTAGAGCTGCTTCCAAGTCTTTTGAGCCTTTATTTAGAAAATTTATTTTATTTTCTTGCTCCAGAACGAGATTGTGAAAATTATCTCGCTCAGTTTTTGTAATTTGAAAATTTTGGAGCAACTCAAAGTGAGTCTTTTTCAAAGTGGCTAGCTCTTCACTGACTGACCTCGATTTTTCAATCTCCTTGGTCAAAATAGAAACTTGATCTTTCAGCGAAGCATTTTCGCCAGCCAAGACATTCTTTATTTCATAAAATTTTAAAAATTCTTTTTGAAGAATGTCTATAGTAACAGCTTCTGAGTCGGAGCAACGCGACTCAGAATCGTCTAAACTGATAGAAGGCATGATATGCATTGGGGAAGCTGATGATTGTACCTGATCATCAGCTGCAAGTGCCTCTTCACTGTCAGCACTTCCTTCAGCTGACTCCTCGCCAAAGGCTGCCATGAGTGCCAGTAGAGCTTCCTCTTCTGACTCCTCGTCTGTCGCATACTCCCCATCATCATGGTCGGGTATGTCAGGCACTTCAGTCCTGGTCAGCATAGCCTTGGCAACGGCCTTGGAGGCGCGCTCTTCAAAGAGCTTCTTTAGCCTTTCCCGCTCATTTTTGTCCACCTGTGGACATTCAAATTTAAGGTGATCAGGGGATTGGCACTGATAGCAAGCACGGGGAGCTCTCTTGACGAATTTTCCGTCAGTTGAGCTCAGAGATACTCCCTGTTTCGACTTGGCTTTCTCCAGGAGAACGGCCAGTCTCTTCATCTGTTGCTCAAGGTCAGCGATAGAGCTCTCGCTGTCTTTTAAGTTAGATCCCGATGTGGCTGGGATCTCTTTCTGCTGGTTTTGCTGGGCAGCAGGTCTGTCAGCATGGAAGGGCTTCTTGTGCTTCCATTTGAAGTCCTTCTTGACGAAGTAAGCTTCGTCTTGAGCTTTGATGCTGGGGGATCCCATGTTCCGGATGGCCTCATTCTTGTTCACCATCTGGATATCCCACTCGTGTGCCTGCAACTGAGCAAATAACTCCTTGGGAGTCATCTTGGATAAGTCCTTCTCCTTGAGAGCTGTCGTCTTCACGAACCAGTCCTCCTTGGGCATCTTGGACAGGATCTTGGCATTAAGATCTTCATTTGAGCACTTCCTGTCCAGGGACTTTAGCTCGCTGACGATGGCGTTGAATCTCGCCTCCATCTCCTTGATGGTTTCTCCAGGCAGCATCTGGAAGGACTCATACTTGTCCACCGCAACCTGCAATTTGTTGCGTTTCATTTGATCAGTTTCTTGACATAGACTATCAAGATAATCCCATACTCCCTTGGCATTGTCAAACTGGAGGGCTTCCTCCATCAGCGACTCTGGAAGAGAAGCCAGGATCAACTCGTGAGCAATGGAATCCAACTGATTCCGCTTCCTGTCCTCGACGTTCCATTCGCCTTGAGGCTTTGGGATCACAGCAGCTGGACGATCTCCTAGCTGGTGCTGTATCATGGTGATCTCGATTGGTCCTTTCTCCAGCACATCTTTCATTTCCGGATGGATGCTCTTTAGAGAAATGAGCGACCTCTTTCGCCATATATCATGCTTCACAGTCTTGTAGTCGAGTAGCTTCGGAATATTCATCTTGATGTACCTGAGCTAATCAAACAGACAAACAAATAGAGCGCAAGGAAACGTGGATCTCGGTCCTAAGCGACTCAGAAACAATCGGTCTATAAGAACCGACTGCTCTGATACCACTTGTTGGTCCCGGATTATCAGGGTATAACTTAGCAGCGGAAAATGTGGTTAATCGTTTCTTGCACTCTGCTGGTTACTCAGCTGACTGGGACCTTGTCAGCTGGTAAGTCAACTTGCACTCTGCGTACTCAGCTGACTGGCGACTGGCTCGTCAGCTGGTAGCTCAAGACTTAGAATATTTTTAGCCTTGTTTGCACAGTTATATCAGTTTTCAGATATACACCAGCACTTGGGTGCTGGGTTTTAAATCAGTATGAAATGCAGAAAGCTGATAAAAGACAAAGGATTTATAGTGGTTCGATCAACTGATCTACGTCCACTCTCCAGTCGTAGCACTGGAAATTCACTATAGAGTAATCAGGTACAAGTTGCCTACGATCTATCTCTAGCTGGTGCGACCCTTGTCCACCACTTCGCTAGATCAACCGCTCCCGGTCTTGTTTCCTTCTTCAACTCTGATCAGCTGGTGGAGTGCGAGCACGTCACTTCAACCTCCACAGCTTCACTGGGTGTTTAGTTCTCCCAAGAACGTATCTTCTCAATACGGCAAAAGCCCGTAATAACTCAAGTGCTGGCTGGCACAAGAGCTGCTGTGAACTTCCTCAGAAGAGAAAGAACACCAAAGAGATCAGTAACTTACAAGCTGGAAGCTTGAAGTCTCGTGTTTGAATAAATCAACACACGGATAGCCTTTAGAAAGGCCTCGAAAGTGTTTTGCTTCTACTTGCTTGAGCGTAATAAATTTGCAGTCTTTCGGTAGGTGAAGAGTATTGAATGTTGATGGATCCCAGGTATTTATAGACGCGGGATCCCATTCAAATTTTCTAGCCGTTTGGACACATCCGGAAAAGGTCTCTGTCCTCGCATGTCCTTCAGACGGCGGCAGGTAGGAATTTCCGAAAAGCGCCATGCTTTTGTCCACTTTATCTGACATTGATCTCTTTATGTCAGAACGGCACTATTCGTCAGTACGAGGAATCGGAACTGGTGTCTTGAACTGATAGACTTTAAGGTATCCTCCCTTAAAGTCATACTTTGTCAGTTTATTCCTCAGACGAATCTTCTTTTTGTCTCTAAGACTCTGGGAGAGAGAATCTGGAATTCTGCTGGTAACATCCGACTGGTAGATCATTCTGGTGATCTTGTGCTGGCAATCTCTGCTGGTGACTTGCGCTGGCACAATCTAAGTCTACCAATTTGTCTGGATGTTAACTCTTGGAATCTCCCATGACTGGTGACTTCACTGCTGGTGAACAGTGTCAGTGAGAACACCTATTCTGCTGGTAAGGTTTGTCAGCCGCCTGCTGATGAAAACCTTCCCAACTGGTGAACAGTACCCAGTCGTGAGCTCTTCTCATGCTGATGAACAGTGTCAGCACGAGTCTTTGTCAGTCGCTTGCTGGTGAGACTTCTCTCAACTGGTAAGTACATCTCATGCTGGTGAACAGTAGCCAGCATGAGTCTTGATCAGCTGCGACTTACAACTCAAAAGACCTAAACAGGACTTTACATTTGAGACTAGAGCTATTCTAGAGACAAACTGACGCTGGTAGGACTTAGGATTTGATCCACCAAAACACCAAAACTAGAATCTAAACAAGTAGCTACTGGGGAAAGGAAACTTAGCCAAATTTCCCAACACGTATATTTTGTTTCTTTTTTTTTTCAGTAATCGCATATCTTTTCTATATTCATCGATTTTTTTTTCTGAAGTTGTAAAATCTTTTTTTAACAATTTAAGTCACGTTCTTTCATCATGATTATTCTTATTCTCGAGCACTTGTTTTCTCTCGTTCGTCATTATCGTTTTATTATCGGTCTATCTTTTACGATTCTTCTTCATCGCCATATTATTTTTCTATCGTCGTTGGTCGTATGTCTTCAGCAGTTGATGTCATGGATAAATATGATTATGGTATTTCTCAAACAGACTATTTTTTGTTTATTATTTTTTTAAGTAATGATATTTTATTTTTTGGTATGTAATCACAATGAGTTTCGTATCATTCAATCTTTGTGTGTAGTTTATCCGACGTTTTAGATGCAGTTTTTAAGTTTTTACATTTTTTTGATTTTTTTTTGTGCATGGAATTGTGTTCGTGCATGTTTTTTACTGCATATTGTGTTAAAAAAAATATACAATTTTCTCGCCTGAGAACATGCAAAAATATAGCGTATTTGTTGCATATTTTAAATGAGTATTTTTTTTAATCTCGTGGTTTGTGTGGTTTTAAGTTTTATTATTTGAAGTATAATATGTTACAAATTTTGCAGATTTTTAGAATGTAATACTGCACATAATATTCATTACAATTGCAAATATAGGGTCCGTATACAATTTTCTCGCCTGTGAACATGCTAAAATAGAGTGTATTTGTTGCATATTTTAAATGAGTATTTTTTTTAATCTCGTGGTTTGTGTGGTTTTAAGTTTTATTATTTGAAGTATAATATGTTACGAATTTTGCAGATTTTTAGAATGTAGTACTGCACTTGAAATGTTTGTTTATATTTTTTAATTATTTTATTTTGATTCATGTTAATAGATGTTCCTTTTTCTTTTTATTGGTAGTTGTTATTACTCCTGTATGCGAGGAGTCTTTGAAACCGCTTAAGGGAAAAGTGTTTCGTAGTTTGGATGATGGTGTAGATTTTTACAGAGAATATGCTAAGTTTGTTGGATTTGATATTCGTTTATCAAGTTCTAAGAAAGTCAAGGATGTTTTGACTTGGAGGTATGTGGTGTGCAATCGTGAGGGTGACAAATTTACCGTTGCTGCTGATACCGATATGTTAGATTATGATTTGTCTAATTCAAAGATTAGGAGGAGAGTTTCTTCTAGGTGTCGTTGTAATGCGAAGGTTGTGTTCAAGTATGTTGCATACTTAGGATATGTTGTGCATTTGTTTGTTGAGGGTCATAACCACGATATGGTTGATGTGTGACATAGACATTTTATGAAAGTCAATCGTAACATTGACCTTGTGCATCAAAAATTTATATTGGATTGCGCTGCTTCCAATATTGGCCCTACTGCATCTTATAATCTGCAGAGGGAGTTAATGGGGGGTACTGATTTAGTTGGGTGCTCAGTTATTGAGGTTCGTAACTTCTCTAGAGATATGAAGGCTTACGTGGAAGGCTGTGATGCTCAGATGTTACTGTGCGATATGAAAAGGAAGAAAGAGTTGTGTGATGCATTTATAAACCATTATGAAGTGGATTCTCAGGATAAATTAACAAGGCTTTTTTGGTGTGACCCCATTTGTCGAAGGAATTTTCAATTTTTTGGGCATTCTGTTGCGTTTGACACGACGTACTCGACGAATAAGTAAGTTAAAGAATTAATTTTATGCTTTCAGTTTATTGTTTGTTTTTAATTAATTTCAATGTATTTATACGCAGAAATAAAAATAAAGAGTTGCAGAAATATAAAATATAAGTTGAACTTTTAATTTTTTTTTCAGGTATTGTATGATTTTTGCGCCATTTACCGAAAAAGACAACCACGGCAAACCAGTTACCTTTGCTGCAGGGTCGTTGTCAAAGGAAGATGCAGCATCTTTTGTTTGGCTTTTTGAGAAATTCGTTGATGCGATGGGTCGAAGTCCGAATCTAATTGTTACGGATCAGGATTTGGGAATGAAAGTTGTTGAAAGGGTTTTGAACAAAACACGCCATAGATGGTGTATGTGGCAAATAATGATTAAGGTTGCTGACAAGATTTCGAAGGAGTTGCGAGCAGATAAAGATTTCAAGAAGGAGCTTAATGCATGTGTTTGGTCAGAGCTTATTGAGGCTGATTATTTCGATGCGTGCTGGGATGGAATAATGACTAGGTTTGGTTTGATAGGTGATCCTTGGTTTACATCTATGTTTGACAACCGTAGTTTCTGGGTTCCTGCATATTTTAGGAGTTTTAATCTTAGTGGATTACTTCGGACAACTTCTATTTCTGAGTGTGAAAATAGCTTCTCTAAGAGATACACGCGGTCGGGGTCTAATTTGCTGGAGTTTTGGATGCATTTCAATCATGCATTAGATGCTCAAAGGTACCAGAGTGCAAAATTGAATTACTTAGATAAATCCTTTTTCCGTCTTTGTCTACTGATCAAGAGCTAGAGAAACATGCTACCCGAGTTTATTCTTCTATGTTTTTTCGAAGAGTTCTTGAAGAGATTAAAGGTGCATTGAATAGAGTTGCACTTATTGATAGACTAGTTACTGGTGGTAAGGATACATGTAGGATACTTGATGATTTGAATGACAGGTATGTCGTTGTGTATGATAAAGTTTTGTTGGAGTACACATGTTCCTGCAAGTTTTTTGAAATGTTGGGTATATTGTGTTGTCATATATTTTTTGTGCTGAAGAATAAGTTTGTGCATTCCATCCCAAAAAAGTGTTTAATTGACAGATGGAAGAAGGCACATTTGATAAAAAAATGTTCAGTTGTTGGAATCTGAAAGTCTTGAACATTTTGAGAATGTTGATCAAAACGTGAAGTTGACGAACCGGATTACTTCGTCAATGTATGGGTGGCTGCAGAAGTTTGACGGTGATGTTAGCAAGCTATCGAATTTGCTTAGAGCTCTTGATATTGCAGGCAATAATATCTCAGGCGAGCCTAGGTGATTCAGTTGGTAACAAGAACACAATGATTAGTAGGTTTTATGGGGCTGAGATTCCGGAGAATGTTGATGTACGCCCACCTGATGTTGTTAAAACTAAAGGGAGTGGAAGCCGTATTTTGTCTCGCAAGGATAAGGCTGAGAGAATGTTGAAGAAACAAATGAGATTATGTAGAAAGTGCAAGAAAATGGCAAAACATGATTCACGAAATTGTGACAAAGTTAATGGAGTTGGGAAGCAGTAATGGTGTTTAGAATCTTTTTGGCATTTATTTCTATGTTTCGTACTTACTTTTTGGTTGTGTTTTTTTTATTTAATTACTAAAACTCATTGTTGTTTCATTTTTTTTTCCTTTTTAATGAATTGTTGGTTGTTATCATACATTTTTGTTGTTTTATTAATTTTCTTGTCTTGTTTATTCTTGCATTTTTAAGTTCTTGCATAACGATAAATACGCAGTTGTTACTTGAATTTTTTTTTTATGTTTAGATGTGAGAATGATTTTTAATATCATAGTTTGATTATTTTGTTATTTTTATTTTGCCTCATATTTTTCCTTAGAATGCCGCAACAAATGTATATCAAATTAAATTTATGAACCTTCATATAGTAACTCTTTGCATGAATTATGTTATTAGCTCTATTTAATTTCTTTTTATGCAACAATATTGGCCTTTTTATTTACATTTTTAAATTAATAATGTATTCATAAATTTGCATAATATAGTAGTTTTAATAATCTAGTAGTTTAATTCAATTTTGTGTTATTTTTCTATTCTTTATTTGCACCTTTGTAAATTGTTAATTTAGAATGCATACATTTGCATTATCTAATAGTTTTTTTTCAACCGTGCTTTTTGCTTATAGTCATCATGTATTCGATTGCTTGACACCTTTTTTTAACAACATATGGTGATATCACCTTGCTTGATTTCTTCCTTTCCACTGGTTTTCAGGTTTGAATTTGCCTGCTTGTTTCGCTATCCATCTGCTTCTGTTACACATATATTTTCGAAACAATGATAGGTGTTACATATGTAATGTATTTTGATCTTGTATGTGAAAAATACATTTTCAAAACAAATTCATAAATTAAATATAAAAGTTACAATTATCGGTATAAAATATTTCACTAAGGGACATGATTAAATGTTTTGACATGTTTATTATTATATTGTCGCAAGAAAAAGTATATATTGTTGCATATAATTAACAAAATAACCGCATAACATGATCAAAAGATAAGTAAATAATTAACAAAATACCCGCATAACATAATATCTTGAAACTGGTATACATTATTAAAATTTTAAAAAATATTTGCAGTCTATAATTTAATATTTTGTTACTTACCTTTCCAGTCTTCTTAGTTCTATCTTCTCCAACATCAGCTGACCCCTCACGCTCACTCGATTGTGCATCACGCAGAATCGCAATCTTCAAGAATTGCATATTAAAAATTTATATTAAGTAATTTAATAATATTTTTTTGGCATAAGGTAAAAAACAATTCAATTAAACTAAATTTTCTAATTCAAAAATTAAAATTGTTGTACCGACACATTTTCTTCAAAGTCATCATCATCTCCGATCCCGTGCCCCTGCAAAAAAATTGTTGCCGCAAAATTTTTATTAACATTTTCATATTTTTAAACAAATAATGATTAATAAGATGTAATTTTAATCAAATTTTGAATACTTAATTTTCTTATTGATTCATCAAGAGCATCACGTTCATTTAAATCATGTTGTCCTGTTTCTTGCCCATCCTCATTTAGTTCGACATTTTCCTCTTCTTCAATTATTCTGTCTTCTTTTTGTGCATCTTCATCTTTCTTTTTCTGCTCTTTGTCTAGTTCAACAAACTTGTATTTTTGATATTAAATGCATTAGTTAGTATTAAATTAAACTAAATATGAATTTTGAAAAAAAATATTCAAATGATTACCTTTTTTGTTAATCTCATGCTGAAATTTGGATACTCTTGTAGTATCTCCCACGCTTTCATCATTTCATTCAACATTTCATCGAACTCTGGGCTTTCTTCCAATACAGATTGAGATGCTTGTAAAACAGGATCTTCGTTTGGCTTTGAATCCAAATTTGTCAGTATGAAAAACTTTGATGCCTCAAATGCAAAGGTGAATCTCGGATTTTGCATAACTGAATCCGGAGCATTAGTCATTTTAGGTAGGAATGCAGCCAAACCAGAAGTTGCTGATTTCATGCTTCTCAATAAGTCTGAATTATAATCTTCATCATCGTCTTTCTCAGCAGAGGTTCTTTCGTTGTTAACTTGCCCATCAGTTTCTCTTTCTAAATTACCACCTTCAATGATTGTCTTCTACCATTTTTTGAATTCTTCAAGCATTTCTTGTGACACTTGCATTCTAGGTGCCGGATAACCTGTCCCAAATTGTTGCCTTTCAATTTCATCTTTCTGTCTCTTTCGTAAAATCTTGGTTGTCCATCCATGGTATGTCGAGAAAACACGAGCCACAAGTCGAAGCAATTGGACCACACGGTCCACATATACCATCTGTGGAATAATAATCAAATTTATCAATATTAATTGCACTATTAGATATAAAAAAATGTCTACTCTAATGTAAAATACTTACAATCAAGAAAAGCAATGGGCCAGTGTACTTTGCTGATGGATTTTTCATCCAGATAAGGTGTGTGCGCACCAGTGTAGACAACATGTAGTTGCACCAATTGTAATCTCTGATTTTTCCAGAATCAAATATGGCTGATATAATTTTTGGCATTATGTATCCATGCGGCTGATTCTCAAAGAAAATGAATTCCACCATGACCATGAAGTTGGTACAAAATACCTCCCCACCGTCTACATCACTCAACATAATTTTCAGTACATCCACACTTCTAATCTTATATTTATTATTGCCAAATATCACTGCCCATCTATCAGTTTCTTCATTATAAGTACTATGTGTTTTTCGGTCCACTAATTTGCCCTCTCTTAGAAAACCTAATGTGACCCATACGTCTTCCTTTGTGATATGTACTCTATCCTTGTTAGGCAGTGTAAGGCAACAACTTACTGGATCAAAATTTAACACATACCAATGTTCCATTCTCATCGATAGCTCTTTTATTTGTAATTTTAGTATTGATGTAAACCCCATCTTAGCTACTGCTTGCTTTTGCTTACTATTTAACTCTCTAATTGACTATAGGAATTTTCTAGGGCTTGATCTATAGCCTAGTTCTGGAAATTTTTCCGTTGCATCAGATGTCCCTTCTTCTCTGATTCTTGCACGTTTTGCTATATAATTCAACAAGTTAGAATATTTTGTAATTAGGAAATACACGTCATTTTTATATTAGACTGTTGCTAACCTGAAGTTTGGGGCTCCTTAATAGCAATTCTCTTTTTTTCCCATTTTTTGATGTTGTATTATTAACATAAGCATTATCTACAAAAGATATGTACTACTCATCCAAAAAATGTTTAAAAAACATACAATAATATGTTATAACATTTTTAATCAAATAAAGGTTATGAAAACTAAAATGTACATAAGCAACTTAATGATAGAGATAAATAAAATTCTCTTTTACACTAGTACATATGCATAAATATAATTTGTTAATAACTACTAGATGTAGAAAAATATTCAAATAATAGAAATGTACTTAAGCTATCTTTTTTGGATTAACATGATTTTTTTAAAAAAATTTCATTATTGCAGTTAAAATACAGGAAAGTTGCACAAAGTTTTAATTTCAAAAAACCAATACGAATGTGCATTTAATTGACATTAAATTGCATATAATTTTTCTGTTACATGCCATTACACCATTACTTAAATCAGAACAACATTCGTACACAAGTAAATTATGTATAAATGCATTAAATTAATTAAAATATTGCATAAATAGAATAATATTCGAGCATTTCACTTTTGAATTTTCATGATGTAACAATTTAAATAAAATAAAGGTTATGAAAACAAAAGTATACAAAAGCAACTTAAGGACATAAATAAATAAAAATGCCTTCTATATTAGTTCATATACATTAATATATTTTGTAAATATGCACTATATGTAGAAAAATATTGCACAAATAGAACTGTACTTATGCTGTTTTTTGGATTAACATATTTTTTTAAAAAAAATTCATAATTGCAATTACAATACAAGAAAGATGCACAAAGTTTTTATTTCAAAAGCCAATACGAATGTGCATTTAATTGACATAAAAGTTGCATATAATGTTTCTGTTTAATGCCATTTTAGCATTATTTACATCAAAACAACAGTCACATACAATTAAATTTTGTATATATGCACTAAATGAATACAAAAAATGCATAAATAGAATAAAATTGAAGCTTTTCACTTTGGAATTTCAAATTATAGTTAAAATTATGCAAAACTAGCAAAAAATTGAATTTAAAGTTGCATAACAATTCTATGTCATATGCCATTAGGAAAATACTAATACCCAATAAGGGTTAAGCAACATATAAATATGCAGTTGGCAATAAAAAGTATAATAAATCTCACATAAACGACTCTACAGAAAATCATAAAACATATGCATATTAAGTGCTTCAAGTGAAAAGTATTGAAGATGTATTGTAGAAAATAACACTCACATTAAATAAAATTATGCACATGTTCACAAAATCAAAACAAAAAATAGCAAAAATAGAAATCTTCTTATGCATTTCATTTTGAGTTCATAGGTGTTGTTGAAACAAATTTCATATGTGCAAATAATAAACAGAAAATAGCACAAAATGGTTATTTTATTTTTCAGCAGATAATGATACAACAAGTAAAACTTATTTTATTATACATTAACAACACATTCCAGTTATTGTGGATCGAATCTCACAAGCATATACTACATTGACTATTCAATACAGTGTTCTATACAAAATTGAGAATTTAAGAAGAACATTAACAAATAGCCCATTGACTATTTTGTCCAATAACATGATAAATATTATTATACAGGTCTAAAATCTTTAAACCCGCGCTAAAGAATTGATTTTTTCAGAAATCCCATGGTAGATCATGATGTTGCTAAAACTTAACTCACAAAACTAATTAAATCGTAAACAATGTGAACAAATATAAAATATTGTTACCTTATTACGCCTCGTTTGCTCGATGACCTTTCCAGTTGCCGGTGTAATTTTGCAGTGGATACCTAATTGCCAAAATCCGTGTGTTTACCCACAAAAAAATGTTAAAATGCAAATCAATGAATAAAAACATCAATAAATCATGGGGGTTTGTACATTCTGCGATTTCAATGAATGAAAAAAAATGTTTAAACTCGGAAAAAAATTTTGTTCAAAATTTTTGCGAAAAAAAAATCAAAAATGGTTCTAATGCGATCTAGATGTTGATGAATCTTGAAAACACTACCAAATATTCAATGAAAAATTACGACAAAACTTACCAAACTTTATGGTGAACTAAAAAACTTCTCTGGACAGAGATGGAGATTCAATGTTCTGTGAGAATGGCTTTTTTCGGTAGAGACGAAGTGAGAAGCAAAAATAACAACAGTAAATGCAGTTGGTGAATGTAATAAATGAATTTAGAAAAGATTTGATTTTTAATAAAACTGCCTTACTCAATCGTTAATTGTCCCGAAAATTAAGCAGGGAAAATCGTGGGTAAACTAAAAGACGTGCCTCATTTTACCAAAAAACCCCTTTTATGCAACTTATTTCTTCTATTATAGCAGCGAGTTTTTTTACTGTAGATTAAATCTGTAGCATCCAATTTCTTAATCAAAGGATAATATCAAGTCTTATATCT
>JAPKLW010001805.1:112381-127986 GCA_026898455.1 Plectranthus barbatus | reverse complement strand
GAGAAATGAGAATAAATATCAGCCTTTGATTTTGTGATTTCAACGCTCATGATCTATTTCACTCCGTGTGCAGTTTTCCTCGATTATCCTGCAGTTTTGCAAAATTAAGGTTATTTTTGTAATTTTAGTTTTTTTTTTTAATGTGAAATAGTATCTCATCAAATACTTCGAAAACAAATGCATTGAAAACCTTTTAATAAATCAAATACAAATGTTTTCCACTAATTGCCCAAGAGTTCCCACCGCAAGCTACACTCGTAGACGTTTACGATGTCACCCTCAACCAGAACTGCGGGTTTTAAGCCCCAATCCATTTAATTTCACTACCATGACAGGATGCTTTTGACACTAGAAATTAATAATTAGTGAAAACCTTAGACCAAGCCATCTCTCAAGAACAGGGATGCAATTCTTGCATTATATTCTAAGAAGCTTCTAAACAATTAACCACAAATTTAACTCCGGCCAAAAGAGACAGTTTAGCATGGCACGTAACCATACCGCACAGCCCTCAAAGCTTTTGTTATCTTTAATTTAAATCAATCCTAGAATACTTGTGAAAGAGGTCTACGCAAGCTACACTCGTAGACGTTTACGCAAAGCCCTCCCACTATTCACATGATTTAAATTGTTTGTCTAGAAATCCCAACAACCGTACCTGATAACTCTCATTTAGAGTTATCTTTTGATCCTTTCTACTGAACTTTAGATGTTGTTTAAGAATAAGATGCTTTGAAATCAAGGTCCTTTTGTGCTTATTTATGTCCAGTTGCAAATTAGTTGTGGTGCTTTACATTTTGCAAATATTAATAAGTTTTTGCAAGTTTTGGACAAGTTTTGACCAGGTTCGGAATGCCAGAGCTTACCTGCCGCATGTGGCCTGGAGTTATGCTTTAGCATCAGAAGCGCATGGCCAAGAGAACTGAAGACTTTCTCTCTCCGGGACCACTTTTTTACAAGGATGAAACTTTTGTTGATCATGTCTGCTGGAAGGATTGGTGGCGAAAAAGGGAGCTGATCTTTTGTCTGGAAAAAGTAGTGACTTCTCGACACGTGGACGCATCCCATGAGGGGTGAGAAAACCGACGGCTGTGCAAGAAGAAGGAGAGATTATCAGATTGAAAGGAGCACGAGGGCGAAAAAGACAGACACACACGAATAGAAAGAGAGACAAGGAGGAAGATAGAAATCCAGCTTGGATGTGAAGGCATTGAAGTAGCAGGGGATCATCGCATAGTTTGATTTAGCTTTCTTTCATTTGTTGAGTTTAGATGATGAATGATCTTGTGGCTGTTACTCTTTCAATACCGAGCATGAACTAATTCCTTTTGCACTTGGGTTATGGATCAAAGTACCTTTTGTTTGAATATATGTTAGAACCGAGTTTTGCATGTCTGAACTTATCTTTGATCTTGTTTTAAATCGTTTCTTGAGCACGATAGTGGAAAGGAACCCATCACTTATGGAAACTGAAAGGAGAAATAAGCCGAGGAGATTTTAGATGATTGTGTTGATTTCATAGACATATGAAACAGTACAACTTGACCGAGCTTTGTTTCATTTTGCCATCATCCGACCACTATGAAAGTCATAGACATATGCATTCTAGTGAGAAGGTGTAGATCTAGTTGGGCGACAGTTCACTAGGCAGATTTAGAAAAAGTTCCAAGGTTCAGAGTATTGCGAGACGTAAGCTCTAGCATATAGGATAGCTGAGGTGCTTTGTATTCCATAACCTGAGTGTGTTTCTCTCAACATTTGTGATATCCGATTGATTGTTTATGATCATTTTGTGGAGTGAAGAAGTATTATTGTTTTTAGCCCTTCTTGGAATTATAATTATTGCACATTTCATGCTTTATTAGGATCTAGATAAAAACTACCCTCTTTTATTGCAAACAATTCATAGTGCACGATTTAAAAACCCACTCCCTTGGGTACGATATCTGGTCTCATTAGACTGTATTACTTGTGATCTGTGTATACTTGCACATTAGTTCTGTAGTCATACTATAGCACACAACAGTACCCATGCACCTCCGGGAACTAGCAAGCTACACTCGTAGACGTTTACTAGAACGAGAGATACACTTACAGCCTAGGACCGCTTTGTGGAGGTCTTTTGATTTTAATTAAAAAAATATGCTTAGTATATTTCTTTTAAAAGGTTTCTTTATGTGCACACATAATTTCTTTTTGTCATTATTTTGCATGTAATAATACAAGCCCAAAAATTCCCAAAATATAATCCAACAAAAGAAATTAATCACATAAGCATGCTTGGAAAGTTGTAAATAATAAAAGCAGTAAATCATGCTTTTCCTATTATCTACACATGCTTAATTGCGCACATAATTAAATCACATATCATACGAGGACAATTAAGGCAAACAAAAATTCCTCGTGGCCCCAAAATAAATAGAAAAAATCTATCTATCACAAATTTGAATTTTGAATTTAATGGATAAATTCAAATCTTCTCAAATCTTCAAGGGCCTTCAAATCTTGATACACCAAATCTTTTGGATTTTTAGGCCTTTGTGATCTGATGATTTGCCCTAACCCTAATGCAAACCTAGGGTTTACACAGGATTGCACAAACCACCAAAACACGAGCCACCGCGATGGGACAGCAGCAGCCGACGACGACCGAAGCCGCCGCCGGCCAGCCTCGCCCGCGCCCAGCACACCGCGCGCAGGGCCGCCGCTGCCCGCGCCCGTGGCGTGCTCGCGCACGCAGGCCGCGCGCTGCTCGCGCGCGCCCGCGCCCCGCGCCGCCGTCCGCTGTGCCCGGCCCTTCGTCGGCTCCATCTTCGTTCTTCGTCCTCGACCCGTTCAATTACATAATTTGAAAATTACAGAAAATTCTATTCTATTACAATTTTCAAAACTATTCTAATCATGGATTTTCTCATGATTTTACAAAAGAATTCAGCCCTACACGGATAAACCACCGCGGGCTGAATCAACGGGTTGCCACGAGGAACAAAAACCAACATCCACAATAATAAATTCATACATGCATATTATCGAATTTAATTATGAACAACAGAGCCATAAATCAGAAACCTGGCTCTGATACCAATTGTAGGGTTTTTCCGTGAACCGAATCACCAAAACCAAACTGAACCGGATCGATCTATGGATATTGCTCATAATTAATTATTCTCAAAACCCTAGCATGCTCCTATGAATTTAATGCATAATTGTGGATTGAGAGATTACCGTAAATCCGTAGTGTCTGTACCGATCTTTTGCGTTTGAATTCCAAGAACCAATTCAACCACGCAATCCGATTTAATCTGCGGAAACAGAAATTAGAACCCTAATTTCTTGATTCAATTCGAAAAACAGAAAGAGAAGAGAAGAGAAATCTATTCTCCAGATCAGGTCTTCAGATCTGTATCCCGGTGCTGGTCAGATCTACTACTGGTGAGGACTCCGTAGATCTGTGACTTGAGCAGGACCAGAATCGAAATTCTCCTCCCTCTTCTCACCAAAAAACGGCGCCCACCTCTCTCTCTCTAGGGTTTGTGTTTTAACTGTGTTACAACTTATGAGAGAGAGCTGTCTATTTATAGACCTAGGGTTAGAAACCCTAATGGGCCAATTTGGGCTCAATTCAACACACTTGTTGGGCCAGACCTGGGACCTAATGCAAATAATAAAGTGGGCCTATAAATTAATTAATTCCCATGTCCACAACCCAGGACACAATTAATTAATTAATATTAATTCTTTTTCACCACAGAATTAATACTGACCTACCCCTTTATTACCACGTTATGAGAACGGGTTGCATTAATTGAGAATCCCCATATTTAAGGTTACCGAACATCCATTAATTAATTGGAGCCTCTAACAAGCTCTAACTACAATTAATTAATATCTTATTATTCCTGAGTAGTACCACTCAAACCTTATCACTTGTGCCTGAACTTAATCAGCCTGCAGGACTTTGGCACGATGAATGTTATTGAGCTCCTCAGGGAATGTCCCCATCCTATTACTCGGATATGGTTACCTAAGTTCAGTCTCAGGCGGTACTACACGAACTGCTGTTACCCAAGATGCGGATATACGAGCGCGTTGTGTTGGCTCTCCACCATGGCAAGTCAAAGCAACAGTCAACCCGTGCAAACCCCTGAACCTTCGTTAGGGTTTGGACTCAATCAATATAACGAGATCTTTTATTCGCTGATGTCAGACAGACGAATATATCTCACTGCGGTCCATCAATACGCCACCTCTGCGTACCAGCATGTCAAGTAACCAAGACAGACTACTTATTCCGACAATGCCGCAGCCATCCGGACAGACGTATCCTCATACGCTGTCTCGGTTGTGATCATATTTATGTCTCACTAGGTCAAGTGATTATACTGTCTTCTGCGATCTACAACACGCCGTATGATCGTCCCTATCGGTGAGACAAGAGGATACCATTGTTCATACATGTACGATTGTTAACAGATAGGAGAAATAAACCGTTGTATACACATTGTAATAAATGCTTTCAGTATACAAAACCCATCAGATAAAGCATATTTACAAGCTTATATAATGCAACTTATATCTGAAAAAAATAATCTATAATCTACAAAAATTTGATAGCCCCATTAAACATAATGCAACTAAACCGACCTATATAATGCAAATATACAGGCTTATAAAATGCAAGTTAAAGGTGATCTGATGAATTTAAATTATTGTAAAAAAGAAATAGTAATAAACGAAACAAAGCATGAAATCCAAATATTTCATACAATCACCTACCAACAACCAAACAACCAATTGCATTACAACTTCCCTTTCCTCTGCTAGCTCGTACTCATCGTCTCTTTGAGGAAATCGAAGAAGACGTTACCTAAATAAGAAGAAGATGATGGATTCAAAACTAAAAAATTATCATAACACCTTTAAGTTGCATTATATAAGTCTGTAAACATGCATTATTTAGGCCTATAGATTTGCATGACTATTTATGAGGTAATTGATATTTTGACAAAATTCTTTATTTTCTGATTTAAGTTGTATAATATAAGTCTGTATAATTACATTTTATAGACTAGTTCAGTTGCATTATATTTGATAGGGCTATCAGATTTTTGCAAAATGTTGATATTTTTTTCAGATGTAAGTTGTATTATATAAGCTTGTAAATATGCATTATGCATGTATAGTTGCAGTATCTTATTTTCACTACGATTATCTTATTCCAAACATATGCAATATGGATTTCATTTGAAAGATAATAAAATGATCTTTAATTTGATATATGACATGCGAAAAAATAACTTAAATTGAGTGAGCTATGATTATTTAAAGTTTTATAGCAATGTTGGAGGTGAGAGAATAAAGTTAATAACAAATAAACGTGTCTTAAAAGTGAGAAAATAGATTATGATTTTTTTGTAAGATAAAATGTGGTCCCCTCATATTTAAAAAATTAAATAATATTTAATATGTGGTCCCCTAATATATTTATACAAAAAGACTTAAAAGCCCAAATATTAAAAAAAGATTTAATTTTCTAAATCATATCCGGACCCTTGATTTTGAAAATAAACACATCAGATTTATTCTTATCTCACATCTGGGGAGGCACATATAACTTTAACACACCCATATATATATATATATATATATAAAGAATGAAATTAACAACGAATTTGCGACCGAAAAATTTTGCAATGAAAAATTCTGTCGTAAATCCGTCACTAAATTTTAAAATTCATTCCGTCGGCAATCCATCGCTAAATGACGACCCTTTTTTTGTCGCAATTTAAAGATTTTTTTTGTAGGGATTCATGCAGATCACATATTTTTATCTAGTCAATTTATTAGTGATCCAATCCATTCAAGTTCATATTCAAATTTGATCCATTAAACTCAATCACGAAATCATATGATATTTATAGGAATACGATAAGGGTTCGATGTAAATCTCATCCGATTGAAATGATAATGTTCCAATTATAAGAACTCAATTCTAACATGTAAAAACCATAATAAAGAAAAATAATAAGATTCAATAAAGATTTTGTATGATTAACGCAATAAAAAATAATTAATATGGTAATATTACTGAAAACAAATACTCCCTCCGTCCCATTTATTTGGTCATGTTTTAAATTGCACGAATGTCAAAACTCATTTATGAATACATTATATATTTGAAAATTTTTTCTGAATTACCCTTATTTAGCAATAATTATTAATAATAACTCTATTAATTATGTTCAATTTATAAGGGTAAATTTGTAAACACATAAAAAAAATACTAAATTTAGATAATAAACTATATAAATGGGACACCCAAAAAGGAAACATGGACCAAATAATCGGGATGGATGAAGTATAATTATTACAATTCCAATTCGTTAACTATTAAATAACTAAGAGTTGGTCTCCTGAGAGACGGTTTTACCATTTTTTTTATTGTGAGACGGACCTTAATACATCATTTCAATAAGTTAAATATATCATTTCATTTTTAAAAATTATATTATTTGCAACAAAGAAATATATCATTTGCAATAAAGAAACACATCATTTCATTAAATTTGTGTCATAATAAAAATGGTGAAACATCATTTGCAATAAAGAAACAGATCATTTCATTAAATTCGTCTCACAATAAAAATGATGAAACCATCTCATCTGAGAATTTGCCAATAACTAATGAAAATAAACCAAACAACTTATATTAATATGCCAGGACATTTATATTCGATCCGAATCCATCACAAATTTCCCGTGTGCTTAACATATCAGAAGTAGAACAGATAAGCCTCAATTTAAATACAAACTGAAACTCAAAACTCATTATTATGGTGTAGACTAATCTTCATTAATACATTTTTAGACATTTGGTTGGAATTATTCCCTCCGTCCCAATTCATTAGTCCCTTGAGATTTGACACAATAACCAATGCTAATAGAAATAGAGAAAATGAGTATTTTATTAGTGAGTGGAGATTAACTTTTCATTTTAGGTAAATGGACAATTAAATAAGACGGACGAAAAATGAAAGAGGGACTAATGAGGTGGGAGTTCATTTTTTGAAAAGTTTTTTAATCCAATTGATCTATGCGTCCAAGCCCATGATGTGAAATGGGAAGGCTCAAGAGCCAGCCCATTAACGCCGTTCATCTTTTTATAAAAAACCCCTAATCCTACAACTACAATCCAAACCCATCCTCTTCATTTTCCATATATAAATAGAGGGTGAAAGCTAAGCACGTTATTCTTCGATTCCTCTATTGGCAAATCTCGTTTACATTTTAATTATGTTTTTTATTCATTTTTGAATTCTGTCTCGAAGAATGATGGCGGCGGCGATGATGCTAAACTCTAAGGCTTGTTTCTCAAAACATTCGCAGTGGCTGCCTAAGTGCTTTCGCCTTCGCCGGGCTTGAGAGCGCATGCTGCTTTTTTCCTTCCTTGGATGTCTGAGCCGCCTTCATCTCTTTCTTCAATTTATTTCTTCGATTTTTCTATTTTCATCGTTTGATTTTTTGTTTTTGGAAAACTGCTTTATCCCCTTCCTTTGAAATCGCTTTATCTGTAGTTTGTTAAATTTGACACATTTGGATTTGACAAATTTTATTTTAATTTTGCTGGTGATGATATGACAGTGTATAACGGAACAACAACCATTCGGAAATTGTCATCGACGTTTGAAAATCTCAATTATCGGTTGATTGATATGTCTCGTCGCTTTATTCCATACTTATAGAAAAAGTATTTACTTTATCTGTTTATATGTCGGTGAATTGAACACCACTGATTTGAATTTACGAGGACTAGTAGTTACTTATTACAACATAAATTATCAGAGACTTTAATAATATATCCGCATATTTACTTTGATGCAGAATTCATGGATTATATAATTTATTGGGCTAGTAAATTTAATAATAGAAAATAGATTATACGTAGAAAAATAAAAACATTTTTCTTTGGCAAGTAGAAAGAATTGGAGATCATTGTTAATGGCCGCCTTTTTTATTTTGAGTATAAAAACGATTCTCTATAAAGCACATTTATTTTGATCATCGAGAAATTTATAGAAAAGATCCAGCATCTTATGATTAAAGTTATCTACACAAGTGATGAATTTACCGAAGGAGCACAAGCAACATTCTTGTGAAGAAACACACACTCTTGTACCCTATTTATTTATGGCCATAAAAGAAACAACTTGAGATCCAATGCTAGACCTTGACCCCCCGCTTTACAGAGATTAGCTAGCAAATTCACCATGCAACTCAGCATTACTTAATTGTTAATTGTGAGCTGTGTGAGATGAGGTGAGTTGTTGAGGTTGGCTATGATCATAGGTAGATTCAATGCATTGCTTAGGCCCACCAATGTCAAGCTCCTCAGAGATTTGAGGGTGTGTAGACCATCTGGTAACTTGCTCAACCTGGTGCAAAGTTTTATCTTCAAACTTGACAGAGACTGATTGTTTTTGAAGAACCATTCCGGCAGATATTCCAATCCATCTACTCTCTCTATGCTCACTTCTGTCAGTGATCTTAAACTCACCCCACATATGTCTGCCACAGCCCTGCTGCTATCCATCTCACAGATATCCAACTCTCTCAGGCATGGGAAATGACTCGGAGCGCTCTTCAATTGCTTGCACTTATGGATACTCAAGTATTGAAGCCGAGGAAATGCCCACAATTGCTCTGCTCTTGAAACATCATCTACTCCTTTCCACTCTGTTAGGTTTTGCATATCTGTTAGAGTGAGTCTTTCGAGAGCTCGAAATACGATCGTTGTATGCTTTCCCTCAATTCCATAGAATGAATAACCTATTTCTGCCACACTGTGCAATTCCTTGAGATAAAGAAACTTGAGATTTGGCAAGTGCCCCATCTTTGGTATTTCATCACAATTGCAGTTTGACAGCTTTATCTTCATCAAGCAATTGAGTCCCTCCCACTTTCCTTGAGCCTCGTATCTTACTGCCATCTTCATAGTCCATAATGGGAAACTTGTGCTTTGGAATCCTTCAATGCTTAAGCTCTTCAAGTTCTGGGGTGGCTGAAGGCCCTCCAACACATTCTTACCATTTGCCTCACTTTGCTTGGTTTTATCCCATGCAAACCTCAACTTGATCAAATTTTTCTTCAGATATAGATTCGCATTCTTGGCCTCTTCTTGACCGTGCACCTCTTCAAGATTATTGATCCTTAGTTTCCCTTTGAGATTATGCAAGCTTCCGAGCTCTCCTATTCGGCACCCCTTTTGGCTGCTGACACCGAAGTGTGGCAGCGTTTGAAGAGAGGCAATTTTTCCAATATCTGGAGGTAAAACAACACCAGCATCAATATGGAGATGCCTCAAGTTGATCAATTTGGAAAATTCATTTGGCAGCTTCACCAACTTCCCTCTATTTGCTCTGAAAGTCTGCAGGAAACAGAGGTCATCCATGGAATTGGGCAAACATGTTATTCCAGTGCATGAGATGTTGAGTAATCTCAGATGTATGAGCTTTGTAATTGAACCAGACAATTTGGTTATATCTTCTCCCATCAGAGTCAAAGCGTGCAAGCGTTTGAAGTTGAAGATCATGCTCCCAGTCCCAGATGAGATGGCATCTCTGCGGAACAATGTACGCACGTAGGTTGATTTTTTCATAGAAAGAATTGATTCACTCCCCAGGTATCGAGCTCGAGTGTCATCTCCCTGAGAGAGGAATACTGCTAGATCATGCACAAGATCATGCATCCCACACCGAGCCACATTGCCGTAGCTGTCTCTCCTCACCACTTGTAATAACGAGCTCTGCAGAAGATGGTCCAACAAAGTGTTGCCGACAGACTCCATATCTCCTCGATCCGATTGCAGAAACCCTTCCGCCATCCACAGCTCGATCAGCTCTTCCTTTTCGATCTCTTCACCTTTCGGGAAAACCGAGCAGTACGTAAAGCACTTCTTGAGAATCGGTGAGTCCAAATAATCGAAACTCAGTCTCAAGATTTTCGTGACGTAACTCTCCTCAGCTTCAGCATTTGATAGACGGTCAGCCTCGATTTGGCGCCACTCCTGTTCAGATTTGCCGCGCAGC
Source organism: Plectranthus barbatus (assembly GCA_026898455.1). NCBI lineage: Eukaryota > Viridiplantae > Streptophyta > Magnoliopsida > Lamiales > Lamiaceae > Plectranthus > Plectranthus barbatus. The sequence continues at coordinate 117,901 of JAPKLW010001805.1, read as the reverse complement.
ACTCCCCCGACTACGCTGGCAGCCAATGGCAAACCTCCACATTTTCTTGCAACCCTTCTTCCAATAGCCTCGAGCTCAGATGGGACGAATTCAGAATCAGATGAGAAGGATTTCTGCTTGATTATTGACCAGCAATCTTCGTCTGACAAACCCTTTAAGTGATGGGTAGGGAGCACAGTTGAAGCGACCATTGGGATTCTGGAGGTGACAATAATGCCATTTCCCGTTGTAGAAGTAACTCCGGACAAGGAACTCAGAAAATCATCCAATTTCTGACTGCTTCCATCCCAAACGTCGTCAAGAACAAGAAAGTACGTCTTGTCCCGCAAGGCTTTTCGAAGCTTCATCAAAATAGCTTCCCTGCTCTCAACTCCATCGATTTGGGGAGTTAATGTTGTGAGGAATTTCTTGAACACGTCAGCTGGGTCGAAATTCTGAGAAACATGCACCCAACTACGTAACCCAAAGTGAGACCTAATCTTGCCATCATGGTACACTTTCCGAGCCAACATTGTCTTCCCCGATCCGCCCATTCCGACAACCGGGATGACGGAGAATAGTTTCTCAGTTCGGGTACGATCTGTCAGCATCGCTGCTATTCTCGATACATCATCGCCTCTGCCAAGGAAAACCGGATCAGCGGCGAATGAATCGGTTTCCAAGCTCACCGCAGATGGGTTCAGATCTGCTGCAGCAGTATGTGAAACGGCATATCTCGTTTGAAGGCCAAATCTTTCTGCCTCTCTTTGTACTGATTCCAGCTTTAAATTGATTTCTTTGATTTTTCGACCTAATCTGTGGCGAGTGAAATAGTTAGAGCCCGAGAAGATTAACTGAACCTTGTTCTTCACTGACCTGCGCAGCTGCCTGTAAATGAACTTGTCCAAAACGTAGTCAGTTTCGAACGACACATCTTCGAGATTCTCCAGCCATTTTTTCACAGCTCCGTCAGTGACACGCTGCATCTGTGCGTCGCTCAACACATTGTCAATCATGTCGATGCTGTTTTTTAGATTTTCCAAGTCTTTGCTGAAATTAAAGTCTTCTGTCGAAATGGAGAGTAGCTTTTTAGCTACAACTCTTACGATCGCAACGACAACGGCATTGATAATAACTATTTCCATCGGACCTGAAATACAAGCCTGAAATACAAGTCTTCTTGTGTGTTAGAGAGAGAGAGAGAGAGAGAGAGAGAGAGAGAGAGAGAGAGAGAGAGTACCAGTTGAAAAGTAAGATGCCAACGTAGGGGTGTGCTGCTAAATTCACTATATAATTTGGTCCATCTGTGAGAATTTATTTGAGCAACAATTTGAAGTGTAAAATACTTAGTTTCCGTCTATCGACTGTAAATATAGACTATAGGATAAATAGGGATAATATTCTATAATTATTAATAAAAAATTAATTAGATTATTTAAGCTAGCTCATCATGCTTTGAGCTCAGCTCTATTCGGCCTCGAGCTATTTAGACTAAAATTCCTTGTGTTGAGCCAAATAAATAACAACTCCTGAAAAGTCAGCTTCGAATCGTTCAATTCTTACAAGAGAACCAGGAAAGTAAAGTCAGCTGACTGATCAACCAATCTAAGGAAGTCAATGGGCGAACATCACAGAGGCAACATTTAAGGAGTCAATTACGAGCTGATTTGACTCAAATTTCACCTGATTATACTCGTTAAATTGGTAAATAGGCATAGACGAAGGGTTTTCATTTGATGTAAATCTGATTGTTTATAAACAGTGTAAAAGCTTAATAAAAGGGGGGATTCATTCTCAACAATTCTTTATTTCTTTTTCAAGTATTCAATCTTAAATGTTAATCCATGAATTTCTATGCATCAACAATTGGCGCCGTTTGTGGGAAAAGATTCGAAAGAAAGAAAAGTTTGGAGGATTCGCATAGTCTACGCAGCCACAGAAAAAAAAATTAATTTCCCAAAAATTCATCCGCCGCGAGTTGCACATTCTTCTCCCCGACTGTAGCCGCTTCCTCTTCGATTGACGTAGTAGCCGCGCACTTATCTCGCCTACAGTTGCGGCCCTCCTCCTGCCAATTGTAAGCAGCACTGTGTTCCTCGCCTGCCACTGCACAACGATCTCGTTGCCACATCACCCGCACAAGGTCGCTCACTGGTTCTATATATCATGTAGTGCGTGCGCACAGACCTTGGCTAGGGTTCTGCCGCCGCACCCATCTCACACGACCCACGTGTTGCGCCTGTCATTACCAGAGCCGCTGAAGTCGCAGCCATTGAGAGAATCTCTATGCAGAACCACCGCACAACACCTGCTCCAGGAGTCTTCCTCTCTCTCTCTCTATCTGCCGCCAGTGCTGCCCATCTCTCCCCGCACACAGACACCATCGAGTGCACAACTGCAAAAGTCGCTCTGATCGTTCCACCCACCGCTAGCAAGCAGACCTCCACCCTCAATGTCATCATCCGAGCATCCAACACTGCTATCAATTCTTAACCTGCAATGCCGTTGAGACAACCACCACATCAATCTTCAAAGGGGACCCGACTTCTCGACCCATCTCTGAAGAGAGATTGGAAAAATTTTTCGTGGAGGGTGACATGTGGATTCATCCTTCGACCACACAATCATCCGAGTGACGGTCGAAACCACCAGCCAGCCAGCGACGCAGTCAGCCACTGCCTCTGCCGTCGCCTGCAACCATTGTTAACTTGCCTCGCCACTATACTATTTCTCCCCTGTCGCCGACCTTCACGCGCGCAGTCCATCACCGGGCTGCGCCGATGGTTGGTTCAGCCGTCAGCTTCCCTGCTGCCATGGCCGTAGTTGCAAGGGAGTCATCTAAACTCTTTCGAATCGTACTTGTTAGCCTGATTTTTGATCGATTGTTTTAAAATTTTTGTTTAGAGTTTCACTTAATTCATAGATATCTCTAATTTTTGTCAAAACCTTGGTTATTGGTTTTTATAAGTCATTTGGTTCATGTTGATAATTTGATGATATCTTTGGGACATTTGCCTGTCAATTTTGATGCCTCTCATATGATAAGAATGATGACTCTGTTGAAATGTTATGTTTATGTCATGTTATCGTGATAAATTACTCAAAGAGTTGACTTACGTTTAATATTCTGAATTCGCTTAGATTCGTTAGCATTATTTGGGAACAAGATTACTTGGGATTCACAGCTTAGGTGTTTGTCAATTTGTCCCAATGAACTGCTATTTGCTTCCCCAATGTTGTATCATGCTGCTTTTGTTTCTCCTTCTGTGCAGAAACTCAAGATAACTATAGATTTTGGGTGCATGAAGAAACACACCTGATTCAAAGAAACCTGCGCAACCACCAAAATGGAAATCATATTATGCAAATGTGGGGGCTATCATCTACTTGGTTGCTGAGTAAACAAATTTTATCAAGGCACAATATTGATCACCACAAAGGATAAGAGTCTTACCACATCATCCAAAAGAAACTCAAACCACCGAAGGGAGCCTCCCATCCCCAATTTCTTTTCATATTGAGACAAGGTGACAGAAGGGTGACATCAACTCTATCACATTTACACCAAGGGACATGAACTTACAACTGAAAATGAACAACTCACAGTCACAGCTTCAATAGTGATAGTATTGGTATTGTTGATCGATATCGTATCTATACATGTTGCTAGGCAATTCGGCTCCATAGTGATAGCTGGTGTGGGACTGCTGGAGCTCGTAGTGATAGACGTGGTCGACTTCGTGCTGATAAACAGAGTGAGGCTGTCCGAATTCATACTGCTGAACACTTTGAGACGGCACCTCATCTTTCTCACCATCATCCTCAACGTCATGAATAGGGGAGGGAGAGCTGAGCTCATTCGGAGTTGGAGAAGGACTGCCCTGCTGCTTCTGGGGCGGCACTGCTACGTAGACTCTCACTTCCACCAAGTCGACCTCCTCAAATGACCGGAAGATGGGATGCAATTAGGCATCGGCCAGGCTCGAATTGGTTCTTGCAGTATTTGTGGAAGAAGAGAGTGAGCACCGGCAGCGCGATGAGCAGCGGAGTCGAGTTGGCAGCCTTTTTCGTGTTTAACAAACCTAGCAAGAGGAGCTGTGAAATCAGCAAGCTCACTATGATCCAGCCATGAACGTGGTAGTGCTCTCGTATCGCTAGTGATACACATTAATCACCTCTTGGCGATACACGAAGTAGACAAAGGTGAAGAAGATGAGGATGAAAGGAAGAAAAATAGGGATGAAAGGAAATAGAGATGAAGACTGGGTAAATTTTCGGGGAAATTGACGCCTCCGGGGTCTATCGCCTTCTCTAAGTCCCTCTCAGTTTTCACGATGAACATGTTCTTCGAGTGGAAGATCAACAGGGGGGTTTCAGCCAGAGGATCATTTGGCAATTGCCAAGGAATTATTAACTCGAAGATGCGTGAAACATAAGGAAAGTACATCTAATCTCTATTCAACTTAAACTCTTTTTTCTTTAATATATAGTCCACCTTTGGGCATATCTTCTAGAGTTGGTGTTTAATGGATAAGGGTTAGTTCAAAACCATCAAACGCAAGATTGCAATAACCAGGGCACTTCCCTAATTTCACCGTAAGTAGCAGTTGTCTCGCAGTGCCACTCTTTTATTTTCTGACTGCAGCACCGTTCCCCCTCTCCCTCCGGCTATGCATCTATGCCTTTAACGATGCCAGTACGACCTTGCACATCCCTCTGCTGCCGTTACACCGGAGTCTCCACCGCTCCAGCCGCACTGCTTCCTGTTACTACCAGCCGCCGCCACTGTCGGAGCTGCTGCGTGGGAAGGACTGCGAACAAAATGGTGCGCGCACTAGCCCACAGGCTACGCCGTACCGGCCACTACCGTCGCGTTCAAGCATCTCGCTGGAAAACCATCGTCGGAGCACAATCGTTCATGCAAAAACCCCCGTGCAACCACCAACTCTTCAAACATAGCACCACCAACTAAATCGAACCAACAAAGGAGCATTTCTTATTCTCTAATTTTCATACACCTTGATGTTGTTTGTATGATTACTTTCGGTAGTAAATATGAAGAAGCTGCCTGGAAAATCATAATTTTCCATTTTGCTGGAGCAACTTATTTAGCACATGGTGCGAGAGCAAAGTCACTGGTGGCCGCTCAATAAAGAACAAATGGGAGCAAAGAATCAGAGCAATTACATTTTAGCAACAAAACTCCCTTCGAAAGCAAAGCCACCTCGACTAGGGGCTATTTGAACACTTCGTTCCAACATTTTCAGATTGCTCTCTCGAATCACTCTCATGATTTTCGGATCGCTCTTTCCTTATTTGCCAATCGACCTCTCGGATTGCTCTCGTCTTATCTCTGGATCGCTCTCTCAGATCTCTTTCCTTATCGCTTCAAGACTCAATCTCGATTGAGCCAATTATCGCTCCGAGACTAAATCTTGATTGAGCTAACTACGCTCTGAGACTCGATCTCGATTGAGCCAATTATCGCTCCGAGACTCGATCTCGATTGAGCCAACTATCGCTCTGAGACTCGATCTCGAT
>JAPKLW010001805.1:92821-112371 GCA_026898455.1 Plectranthus barbatus | reverse complement strand
TTGAGCCAACTATCGCTCTGAGACTCGATCTCGATTGAGCCAATTATTGCTCCAAGACTCGATCTTGATTGAGCCAACTATCGCTCTGAGACTCGATCTCGATTGAGCCAATTACTCCTTCGAAATACAATCTCAACTGAGCTTACTATTGCTCTGAGATTCGATCTCATTTTATCAAGAGAATCAATCTACGTGCCTACCATGATTAAGTAAAGATCATTGCTCAGAAAACTCGAGTCAACAAAGGGCGATCAATCTAGACAACTCACACAACCAAGAATTCAGCTTCATTAAAACGCAATCAAATTTAAATGAAGCTGGGGGCTGTTGTTGAGCCAAATAAATGACAACTCCTGAAAAGTCAGCTTCGAACTGTTCAATTCTTACAAGAGAACTAGGAAAGCAAAATCAGCTCACTAGTCAACCAATCTAAGGAAGTCAATGGGCGAATATCACGGAGGCAACATTTAAGGAGTCAATTACAAGTTGATTTGACTCAAATTCCACCTGATTATACTCGTTCAATTGGTAAATAGGCATAGACGAAGGGTTTTCCTTTGATGTAAATCTGATTGTTTATAAATTGTGTAAAAGCTTAATAAAAGGGAGGGATTCATTTTCAACAAGAAAAAAATTCTATATTTCTTTTTTTAGTATTCAATCTTAAATGTTAATCCACAAATTTTTATGCATCAACACCTTGAAGTATGGTTTGAAGCTCTAATACCACATTTCGGTCCAAGAAACTTCAACCTTACACATTTTTTGGATTTTGGTTAATCGGGTTAAAGTGCAAGTTTAATGCTAAATCATGACATCCCTATTTTATATTCTTTCGAATATTAACCCTATAAATCAACATTTGTTTTCATCATTGTCGCGGCCACAAATTCACTTCTTTCTATGTTTTGCCTAATTTATAGTTGATGGCACACGATATATATTTTCATTATTTTTATTCTTAGCATCATTCATTGAATAAATATTCAAATCGACCAAAACAAAATCGTAATCTCATTATTTACTTGATCTTTCAAATAATATTTATAATTGTTTAAACCGACTGAAAGAAATCATTTTAATATGATTTAAACTATTTGGTATAAAATAATTATTTGACTAATTTAATTCGTGAGATTTTATTTATTTATTTTGCAATACTTCACTTTCAAATCAATTAATCCAGACGATGCACATCCTATATCAAGGTGCCAGATCTTTGTTTTTCATTTTTCTCTCCAAGTTTTACTTTTATTTTCGGTAGAGATTTTTTTTTATGTCATTCAAATCAACATATTTTTATTTTCCTTTTCACTGTGTTATTAATATTATTTTACTATTTAGAGCGAAATGACAATGTCAGTATCGATCTTGAAACCATTTACTCAAAATTATATATAAAACATGACTTTTATACTCTTGAGAAAATACTAATTTTATATTTATTGATGTAGATCTAATTGTTCAATTATTGAATTCATACCAACAAACCAATGGGCTTTTCGTAATATTTTATGATTAGTATATTTATGTACTCATCAATTCAAATTATATAATATTTAAAAATCACAATATTTAGTAGTAAGAATATGAAGATGATGGCACAATATTAAAAATTAAAATGCGAGTATTTTTGTTTTTCTAAGATACTACAACTTTTCATATTGACCAAAAAGTTATCACCGCCACCAGACAAGGTCTAGATCATTTCCAACATGAAATTTAATAGGTTTGGTAGTTGGTAGTTGGTGCACAACCAAATTTATTAGTTCAAGTGTTTTTTTAAAATTAAATTGTGACATTTTACTATGCAATCTTCAGGTCTTCATTTTCTTTTTAAAATACAACTTGTCATTATTTTTACTTATATATGATTTAACTAATTAATATTTTTTTTTATGTTTTAGTTTATTTTTTTATTTTTGTTGCATGAGTCTATTTAGAGTGATTTTATGCTTGTGGTGCTTGAATCTTGCTGTTTTTAGGAAAATCCAAGTAAAGATTGCAGAAAATGACAAAAAATCCCATGCTGCTGGATTCTGTTTTGACCGACATAGAGTCACATCGACCGACGTGGAATTTTGCATCGACCGACGAAGAATCTGCGTTGACCGACGTGAAGAGATTTGGCAAATTTTTGGAAGATTTACACATGTTTTGGACAAGATTTGGTGGAAATAAAAGATATACATCAACTTGGAAGCCTTGAAGACTCAAAAAGGAAGACATGTGTAAAATAGGATATTAGGATTGAGATTTACACCAATCTAATCATATTCCTCATAGGATTTTGTCATGTAAAGCCCACACAAACTCTATAAATACCCCTCTAGATTAGTTTATTCAGTGGACCTTAATCCCTATATCTTTCTCCACCTCAATTTCTGCAGTATTTTTAGTCTTTAGTTTTTATCTTAGTACTTTTATTTATGCACTTAAAAATTCTTATTTTATGTATGCAATTTACTTTTTATTTAATTATGTCTTTATATTTTATTATATTTAGTTAATTTTCCTAGCAGATTTTAGGGTTTGTACAACTGTTCTGGATGCATTCTTAGATTTAATTGATTCATTGTTGATAGTTCATGATTTCTGTTTTATTTCATTATTCTAGATTACATGAAGGACCAAGAGGTGAAATTTTATTTAGATGTCTAGCTATTGATAAAAGGATCGAGAGGTGAATATTGATAGTAGGATTAGGAATGCATGATACGATCTTTACTGTCCGACCAAGAAGTATTAGATTGTAGGGATTTAAATTTGTTGATCTGACGAGATTGATTAATAGGTGTTCTTGAGACCGAGAGGAGATAATCATTTATTAATAATCTAGTTATCCATGTTTCCGGACTGGTTGGTAGATGTAAACATTTTGGATCAATGTTAATGGAATTTTATCCTTTCAAAAAAAAATTAATCTAGTTATTATTTGCCCGACCAAGGAAATAGTAACACTTTTCTGATATCTCACTTGTTGCATAAAACTAGTTAATTAATTAATTGCATGTTATCAAGGATAGAAGTTCAGCCCTAGGATCTGTATTCTCCCTTATTTGTTTTAAATCCTCATTTTACTTTATTTGCTTAGTTAAATAATCAAATCTCTTTTTCTGATTTCTCAAACAATAACCTGAAAATTATGTTTTAGTACTTGAGTTTATTTCCCTACATCATTCTCTATGGGTTCGACATTCGAGTTATGGATCTATTTGGTATTAGATAGAGTATGATCATGTTATTAGTTTGCTTTGAGGATTGCTGGATTGGGTTTCATTTACTCAAACAATGAATCAAGAACTATGGTATAGGATAATCTTGCTATTCTTTTCCTTATGGATTTGTCAACTTATGGTTTTATAAGTTTATTCGGCTACTGTATTAGAAATAATTGCGTAGAAATAATGGTGATCAAAGGTTTACTTCAAATTGTAATAAATAATATTATATATTTAACAATAATTAACAAAATACTCCCTCCGTCCCAATCAAATTATCCCTATTTGACTAGGCACGGTGACCAATTTTGAGTGTAATAAGGGATGTTAATGGTGCAATTAGTAAATTATTTTATATTTTAACTAAAAAGACGAGAAATAGATAATGAGAAAAGGAGGCAAAATACATTTCAAATTACACCAAAATTCCGCCACTTACTGAAAATCAAAAGTGATGTTAGGAAATTAGATAGAAATATCCTTCCTTTTATTTTATGTTTTGGTGGGTCAAAGACTGTAAAAGCAATCTTAGTTAGTCTTCAGCTTAGGTGCAAAATGTAAAGTCCTGTATAGGTTCTATATCAAGTTGTAAGCTGACACAAACGTCGGAAACTAGAATAGTAAAAAAGTCTAGTACGTGCAGAAGACTCAATAGGCCAGAAGAATGCAGTAAGCATGTCAAGCCTGGAAGAAAAAGAGTCTATCAGAGTATGGATTCTGTCAGTACGAGTCCAGTACAGTATGGTACAATCACTCTAAACCATACTAAGCAGCATGAGACCAAGTATACCTCAAGAGATGATGTCATCAGCACGAAGTTGCAAGTATGACAACACTAGCATAGACGTTCCAGTCTGGGTCCCAACATATGAGGAAAAGAGGAACCACAAGAAGAACAAACTTTAAGGGTTGGAGCAATCTTAAATTCTGCAAGCACAAAACTTTAAGTTTTGATACCTAGGACACGCAGTCCAGAACTCTTCATAGTAGAAAAATACTGTCGTTCTGACAAAAGAGGACTTGTCGCTGTCGAAGTCGGGAAAGACGAAAAAGGATAGACCCTCTGCAAAAAGCACACCTACCCGCCGAACGATGCAACCAATAGAGACACCCTATTGGACATCTTCTATTTTATCTCTAACGAATCTTAAATTCAAACCTTCAATATCTCGGGTATAAATACCAGACTACAGAAGCAATTAAAAGCTCTCAGTCGTCAAGTTCTGTAATCTCCCACCAGAGGTTTTAAGCTTAGCAGGGTGAGCTTACTTTCGAGGCTATCCAGATTTCCATGTGTCACTAAGTGAACATGAGACTCAGAACTTCAACATTCTTGGGTTACCATTTGGTAGTTTTTCTCTCCAAGAAAAACTACAATAGTCAAGTACATCTTGTACTCTGACTCTTACGGACAACCTTCCGCAGAAGAGAAGGTTCACGGGGGAACTTTAAACACCCCATTCCAGTGACAAGGAGTTTGAGTGGTGCGCCCACACTCTGAGGAGCTGTGAAGCGATGAACCAAGCAAGGACCAGGCGAGTGCGCTTGTGGATCGGTGGACGGGGCATTCACCGATAGACAATAGATCATAGGAGCACCTATAAACATTTTAAGCTTAGTGGATCGGTGGACGGGGCATTCACCGACAGACAATAGATCGTAAGAGCACCTGTAAATATTTTAAGCTTAGTGAATTACCAAACCAAGTGTTTGAAGAGCGGGCGTATGATGGTTTAGTCCGAACCACTATAAACATGTTTTTCGTTTATCGCTTTATTTCTTTATTCGCCAGTATAGTTTTATCTGGTTTTGAAACCAATACTCAAGTGTTGGAGTATATCCTAAATACTGACAATTTAACTAAAGAAAACGAGACGTACTTAAGTATTATTTAACAGACCAAGCTGACTCGTCACTCTCAACTTGGAAAAGTACAAGATATTGATATGAACATAATTTTTCCGCTGCACATTTATATTACTCTGATAAACTAGGACCAACAAGTGATTGCCACCAACATTAAATTTTGGTGGAAATTTAAATCACAACATTCTTTCCCACTTAAGGTTTCTATAAATACAGATACAAACACAACATTTATCTCCAAAAACCAAAAGAAAGAAAAGATGAGATTAGAGAAAGATGTTGAAGAAAGTGTAAGAATAGAGGTCTTCCACTTATTGCTACAAAACTGCATCCAAGGGAATCTTTAGTATGAGAAGCTCACAGAAGCTACCACCAAATTCAATGTGTGTAGAAAAACCATTTCAAGAATCTGGAAAGCTGCAAATAAAGAAAGAAGAGGCAGTGAAGTAATCAAAGTTGTGCAGAAAAGAAAAGCAAGAGTATGGCCTAAAATGCAAGTAATCAAAGTTGCTGCAAATATCCCTTGCTAAGAGCATCAATATTTATAAATCATTCATATCAGCCACCAATAGATCAGAAATCATTCAAGCCAACAATAGATCAGATTAGAAATCACTCATGCGAACCAAATATCAAGCCAGAACAGATCAATGATCATTCATATCAACCACCAATAAATCAGAAATCATTCAAGTTAGCAATAGATTAGATCATAAATCATTCAAGCCAGCCAGAACATATCAACCACCAACAGATCAGAAATCAGAAAAGACAATCGCATATCTGCCAACAATAGATCATAAACTAAAAAATTAGCACGGTTCACCAAATAGTAGGGAACTGAGTCTCCCAAAATGCCCGAACGAGCTTCCTCTTCTCCTCCAGTGGAAACCCCGTCTCGTCGACTTCAATCGCCAGCAATGCAACCTCCGGTGGGGCAGATCTTCTCAGTTTTTCATTTTCAGTCTTACCCAAATCCTCGGTGCCGGTGGCAACGACATCCTCTATGAAAGATTTATCAGAGGGTTTCATCATGAGAAACAACAAATCGGCAGTGCATAAATCGTCAGTAGACAAGTGCACATCCGGCAACATGGTTTTGCCGCCTGCAGCAGCAATCGAAGATGGAGGGGATAGTGGACACGATAGGTCATCAAGTTTCTTCATCACGGGTAAAGGGGGCATCGTGATTGTACCGATATCGGAGGGTTTCTTCATTGTGGGTGAGGGGAGCAGCAAGAGGATATGCAAATCGGAGGGATTCATCATTGCCGGTGAGGATGGAAGAGGGCGGCGGCAGAGAGAAAAGAAGAAGGGTTTCAGAGGTTGGGGAGAGAAGAAGATGAGTGTGGCGCAAGGAGGGGTTGTGATTTTAGGGTTTTAGAGGGGCGTAGTTTTAGGAATTTTATTATTAATGTTTTAATTAAATAAATAAAAAACTTAATTAAGTTAATGAGGTTAATTAACATGTTAATTTTTTTGCCATTTTTGGAAAATGGACTAATATTACGAAAAAGAAAATGTGGATAATTTACTCGGGACGGAGGGAGTACAATATATTTGACATATGTTAATAAATCTCAACAATAAATTTCTAGATATGCCTAATTTAAAAATAATCAAGAAAGTTGGAATAAATAATCAAGACTTATTCAATTATTATTTAATTTATTGTATTATAAATTATAATGTATATTTGTTTTAATCATATAATGTAATATATCTAAAATTATTAAATGCAATATTTATTGCATTGTATTATTTATTTATTAATATTTTCTTTTATAAAATTGAATAATAATATCTTTGAATGAGATATATAATTGACATATATGATAAATTTATCATTTTTATTTAAAATCTAACTAATATTTTTTTTACGTAAAATCAAGATTTTATAAGAATCTAGCATTCAATTAAGGTCTTTATTTTACTAGTATAAGATTTAATACAAAGTTTGTTGGTCTCTAGATCAGAGTAAGTATTGTGTGCAGCGAAAATTTTAAGTTCAAACTTGGACTCACAAACTAGTGGTTCTTGACCAGTTTGTGTTTCAGAAAACAGTTTGTCTGCAAGTGAAATTTTTATAATTCAGTTCGAATATACATCAACACTAAAATATGTCGAGTTTTAAAACCCTTGTAGAAATGTAAAAAACAGTAAAGAACATGAATTTATAGAGGTTTGGACAACTCGTCCAACGTCTCTCTCTACAGACCGTGGTCTGGGAATTCACTAAGCCTACATTACTGATTGGTCTCACGATCTATCGCTATTTGATAGATGTCAGTGTCTACCAATCCACTAGCTCACTCGTCCATGCCTCTGGTCCCTTCAGCTTCGCAGATTTGAAGTGTGGACACACCATGCAGCCTTCTCCTCCGGAGTTGAGAGCTTTATAGTTCCTCCCGAACTGTCGATGTCGTTGGCTAGACGCCTGCAAGAATCACTGCTTGAAATCTGAAGTGACTGTTGTGTTCTTTCTGGGAAAGAAAGAACACCGCTAAAATAACTCGAGCTAAGAAGTTGCGAGTCTCGTGTTCAAGAATTGAGACACGGTAGGTTGAGAATTATCCTTGATGATAGAAATGCTCGAGTTTAACTTGCATAGAGTGTTGGTATTTTTTCTTTGTTTCTTTATATTTTCACTCTGAGTGCTTATATATATAGATGAAGTGTTAGAATTATAAATTATAATCGTTTAGAGACATTGAATTTTCCAATTTTCTAGGTATCAGCAATATCATTGAAGATATAGAGCAAGATACTATAGATACACCATATCTTTCTAGATAGTTTGTTTCCTAATCTTATGCATTGTACCTTGTAAATATACCCCTTTCCTATACGTTTTACATAAATGAGATTTACATAATTTACATTCTCACATGGTATCAGCCTAACTTGGTTGAAACCCTACTTTTTTTCGTGTGTCGCATACTTTTCTTCTCTCATGGCCGATCCTCCTTCTACAAATTTTTCTCTTACCACCATGATCCACATGGTCATGATCAAACTTACATCTGCCAATTATTTATTATGGCACACACAGGTAGAACTGCCCCTTGTTAGTCAGAATTTTCTCTCCCTCGTTGATGGTTCCTCCCCTCCTCCCCTGCCGATGTTACTACAACCGATGGCTGCAGATTGCCTAACCCCGATTACTTCATTTGGTGTTGATCGTTGGTTGAAAAATATCTCGTGATGTTTGGCTTGCTCTACAATGTGCCTACAGCTTTGCGTTAAAGGCTCGTGAAATAAGCATCAAGGAAAATCTCCTCTCTGTTAAACGTGGATCTTTTCTGTGGCTGAATATGACAGTAAGTTCAAGTCATTGTGTGATCAATTATCCTCCATCGGTCGGCCTCTCGATGAGTCTGACAAGTCTCATTGGTTTCTTTGTGCTCTTGGTGCTGATTATTCCAATTTTGCTACTGCGCAACTCGCGCAAGATCCCCTGGCAGACTTTCTGATGCTTTTGGCTCGTGCACAGAATCATGAGCTATTTCAAAAGTCCCTCAACTCGTCTTCTTTGCACACAACCGCTTTCACAGTTTCACAGCGTAGCAATAGTACATCCCGCTCAAATCAATCATCTTCACGCCCTTCCTAGAAATCCAATAAAAATCGCGACAAATCTTCTAGAGAGCGCAACCAACATTCATCAACTTGGTGCTACTTTTGCAGGTCCATACTGATTTGATCGATCTTATACTCATTCTCACCGACCGCCTCCCACCGCTCAGCTTGCTGAGGCCTTCTCCACAGGTTGTTCTATTACATAGCCTTCTCCATCAGATTGGTACTTGGACGCGGGTGCCTCGACGCATGTAACTGTTGCCCCTAATTATCTTAATGACGCCGCTATTTATATCGACTCAGATCGTATAATAGTTGGTAATGGTCAATCTCTTACCATAACTCACACTTGTTCTCTCAATCTTTTTTCAGATTTACGTTTGAAAGATTTTTCTCGTCCATATTATTTTTACTGATATGCAGTTCCACATTCAGAATCGGGAAACCGGTTAAATTCTCACAACAGGAAGGCCTGACCACAGCTTGTATCTGTTGGATTCTCCTTGTCACGCTCTCTCCGCCATCATTCACAACAAGGTTGTGCATGTTTCTTTCGAGTTATGGCATATTTGCCTTGGTCATACTGCTCACTCCATTAATAGTTTTCTGAACAAACTTGGTTTAGTTTCAGTTAGTTCTTTATTACCCAAGCCATGCATTTGTGTTTCTTGTCAATTAGCAAAAAGCCATCGGCTTCATTTTGATATTAATGATAAACATTCATCTTCTCTTTTGGATTTAATCCACTGTGATTTATGGGGTCCTGCTCCCGTATCCTCTGTCTCTGGTTATCACTATTATGTTGTATTTGTTGATGATCATTCCAGATTTCCGTGGTTTTATCCTATGAAGGCCAAATCTGAATTTGTGAATATTTTTCTACAATTCAAAATTTTGTAGAAAATCAATTTTCACACCGCATAAAGAAATTTCAGAGTGATGGTGGATCTAAATTCACAAATAATGGGCTCAAATTTCATTTTGCGAATTGTGGTATTAAATATTTGTTATCTTGTCCCTACACTCCCGCCCAAAATTGTTGTGCTGAGCGCAAATACCGACAAATCACAAAAATGGGTTTAACACTTCTATTTCACTCTATCATTCCATTGAACTTATAGGTTGAGGCCTTCAGTACCGCAATTTACATCGTAAATCGCTTACAACGACTATTTTATCTAATAAATCACATTTTAAATGTATATTTCAGCATGCACCGTCTTTTGCTTCTTTTCACTTTTTTTGTTGCAGAGTTTTTCCGTGTCTTTGGGATTATGTTAAAACTAAATTTGACCCTCGAAGTGTATCGTGCGTCTTCATCGGCTATAGCTCCAGCGATAAGGGATTCCACTACCTCGATCTGAAGTCCTCACGCATCTATATTATGCGTCATGCAAAATTCGATGAATCATGTTTTCCTTATTCTACAGGAAGCTCTTCTTCATCGTTTTCATCTCTCATGTGGTCCACTTTCTTAGACGAAAGTGTTGTTGATCCATTGCCTGAATTTGATCCTTCGTCTCGTCCCATGAATGCACTATCCACGTCTTGCTCGCTATGTTCTTCATCTCCTCCACCTGTGCTAGAAGTCGTTGCTCCACATGTGCCGGAAGTCGATGTCTCCACCTCCTGCGGCCGCACCATCTCCACCACAAGCTGCAGCTCCATTAGCTCGTATGCACCCTATGCCTACTTGTGCGTAGGATGGCATATTTCACCCAAGGTATCCCATCGATCCCTCTTTTATTAACTCACATAATATTTATGTGTCTATCACATCTATTTCGGAGCCAAAGGGAGTTAAATCAGCGCTTAAAAATCCGCATTGGGTAAGTGCAATGAATTAGGAGAATGAAGCACTTTGCTCTAACAAAATGTGGACTCTTGTACCGCGTCCGCTGGACGCAAATGTTGTCGGATCTAAATGGGTCTTCCGAAGGCCGACGATAAGATTGACAGATACAAAGCACGCCTCGTTGCTCAGGGTTTCAACCAACTTCTTGGGTTCGACTTCACACATACATTTAGTCCAATGGTTAAAACTTCCACAATCCGCATTGTTCTCGCTATTACCATCATGCGTTCTTCGCCTCTCCATCAGTTGGATGTTCGGAATGCTTTCTTAAATGGTTATCTCTCGACTCCTATATTTATGGAACAACCATCGGGCTTTATCTATCCACAACTATCGACTCATGTCTGTAAACTGAATAAAGTTATCTATGGTCTTTGCCAAGAGCCCTTGGCTTGGTATCAACGCTTTCATGGATTTCTTTTGTCCCTAGGTTTTCTCTGTATCGCGACAAACTCCTCTCTTTTTATGTTAAGCAAGGAGTCGACTATCATCTATTTGCTCGTTTATGTCGATGATATTATTATCACGGATAATAACACACGTGCTCTTACTGATCTCCTATCCTACATAAACTCAGAATTCTCCACTAAAGACCTCGATTGTTTGGATATTTTCTCGGTCTTGAAATTTCTTATCCGTCATTTGGACTCTTCCTCAGCCAGTCCAAGTATGCCCGTGATATTCTTGAATGATCTTAGCTGCTTGACTCGAAACTGACACCAACTCCTCTCATGCTAGGAGTCTCCTTCTCGCGCGATGGCTGCTTATTTAACAACCCATCTCTTAATCGTTCTCTGGTTGGAGCTTTATAATACCTAACGATCAGTCGTCCTGACATTGCTTATGCCATTAATACTGTTAGCTAATTTCACCAGGCCCCCACTATCCAGCACTTTCAAGCTGCCAAGTGCATCTTTCTAGGTACTATTGGTTTTGGCTTATCATTTACTCCTGGATCTTTCCATGTTCTTGGTTATTCTGACGCAGATTGGCCGCGGTGCACAGATACTCATCGATCTACTTATGGGTTTTTTATTTTTCATGGCGATAATCTCATCTCATGGAGTGCGAAAAGCAACCAACGGTTTCATGTTCAAGCTGCGAGTCTAAGTATCACGTGATGATAAGTACGACCACTGAACTACTATGGATTCTTAACATTCTACGCGATCTTCGTGTGACTTCAGCAACAATGCCGGTCCTTATTAGTTACAACAAGAGTGCTTTATTCCTTACTCTGAATCCGATTTCCCATAAGCGCCCGAAGCATTGATATTGATTATCATTTTATACGCGAGCTCGTGGAGTCAGGTTGTAGTCAAAAAATTTATTCCTTCCTCCTTGCAGATAGCCATTATCTTCACAAAAAGTCTCTCTCGTGAGTTGTTTGAGATGTTCCATTCCAAGCTCCGTGTCTTCATCAACCCAACACTTCACTTGCCGGAGGGGGGGTATCAGAGATATCATTGAAGAATAGAGTAAGATACTATAAATACACCATATCTTTCTAGATAGTTTGTCTCTCAATCTTATGCATTGTACCTTGTATATATACCCCTTTCCTATACGTTTTACATCAATAAGAATTACATAATTTACATTCTCACACTAGGCATAACAATTTCCAAGCTACCATTATCTAAAATAAGTCCTATGTTAGAGGGCAATTCTCTATTAGCAGAAATGTGATATAGTTGTAAAGCAACAACAAAGATGAAGAGTTTTATAGTGGAACAATGTTTTCGACTAGAATGCAGTACTCTTATGGGATTCATTTATTTTTGGACTTGATTCTGATGTTGGCCCGATGAGCGGGAGTAATCTAAGATCAATAAATTCTAACAATTCTCAATCACAATTTAATATTAATATTTTTGTTAAAGAATATTACTCCCTCCGATCCAGCATAATAGTCTCATTCACTTTCGATACTATAACCAATGAGTGTGAGTGTAGAATGAGTGGAGTGGAATTAATATTTTATTGTTGAGTGTGAAAAAATTATCTTTTTTAGATATAGGACTATTGAGTTGAGACAGACAAAAAAAAGTGGGACAATTAAGTTGGGACAGAAGGAGTATAATCTTTCGAATCCAAAATTAATTTTTTTAAAACTTCAAATTCTGAATTAAGACCTGTGTAAGGATTAACAATTACAAGTACCCATTATTATTATTATTATTATTATTATTATTATTATTATTATTATTATAACCACACTGCACACGTATATTGCTTCATAAAAAAATTCAATTATCTAATTTTAACACAAATAAGGGAATAATAATTGAAAATAAAACAAAAATCACGAGAGACTAAAATGAATGACATTTGTTGAGGTGTTGACTTTGTGCTTTGTAATATCTGGATTGAAGATGATTGTTTGAGCTTGCATCTGTTCAACTCAATTTTGAAAGCAGCAGTTCGAACCTGTGAGAAAGGAAGAAGGAAGGAAGAAGTCGCATTTTGTGAAGCAACAATTCTTTAAGTGAGCCTTTGATCTGCTGACACGTGGAGGGGTGAGATTCAGTCAAAGAGAAAAGAATATATTTGTTAGGTTTAGCTGGGATTCTGTTACAACCACTTTGTTGGTCCCAGATCAGAGTGCGTATGATATGCACCGGAAGTATTAAATTAGTTAAATCGCACTCTAACTTAGTCAGTTCAACTAACTAACAACACAATTTTTATATAGGAGTTTTAAAGAGTCAGTTCAAGTTAGCCAGCAGACTAATATAACAGTTTTGCAGTTAACAGTTTATGCTCTTCTTCAACACTTGCGAGACAAGTGTTGAAGGTTTAAGGATATGCTAGAAAACTGTAAAGTGCGTAAGAAAAACTGTAAATGACACAGGATATTTATAGTGGTTCGGAGCCTTAAGTCCTACGTCCACTCTTCGGATATCTGATCCGGTAATTCACTAAGAAATGAAAATACACCCCTCACGATCTATAGCCAGTTGCTGTAGAAACCTCCATCCACAGAACAAAGGATCACTCGCCCATGCAGCTGTACTTCACTCCTTCTTCAGTCCGTCGAAGGCTCTGCGTCTTCTCTGTGGACCGGCTCGAAGTTGGACTGAGGACAAACCTCCCTTTTCCTCCTTCGGTAGGTTGGATGGTTGAGTTCTTCCCAGAAATTTCACAGTTCGGCAGTTTCCCGTAATAATCTACTCTCCCTTTGCAAGAGCAGGCTGCTATGTTCTTATTCGAAGAATAAGAACACCAAGGATGTAGATTAAGTCAACTTACTTAATCCTCGTGTACCCGGGGTAACACGGTGAATCTCCAAAGATTCTATGCGCAATCAATGCTTCGAGTTCAATAAATGAACTACGATAAATGCCTTCTCTCTAGAAAGTGATTAATGCCTTGAGCTTTAATTTCTGTGGAGAGGCTTTTATGTCGGAGATTCAGATGTGCGAGATAGTTCAGAGGTTTGGCACTTGAAATTAGCAAAGATTTTTATGTCTCTATATTTCCTGCTATTTATAGGTGTAGATAAAAAATAGCCTGTAGAGACGTAGAGAAGAATGTCCAATCACAGTCCATTCTTCTTTGTAAAATCGCTTTTATCTCTGATATCTCTGCTACATCGACCTGCTTTTCAGAGCAGCTTGTACTTGATGTGTCAGGCGTTCAAACAACGTTGTACACCAGTCGCAACTTAGTATGTCTGTCTTATATTGTTGACTTCCTCGAGTATCTTCTGCGACTGCCTGACACTAGCCTCGTATGCATTCTTGAACTTAAAACTGTCTTGACTTGAAACTGTGAGCGCCTCTCAACATTTTTCTTATGTATCCTGACTTTGGCAAGAGAAACTGTCTGTGCAGTTCTAATGACTTTGATCTGCTCTGCTTGTCTCTGTCTTGTTTGCTTGACTGTTATCTCGTCAGAATGTTGTCTTCGCCAAAACTGTTCCACAGTTTTGGTGATATCTTTCTTCCTAGACTATTACAACTCGATTATCCTATACAAGGATTACATGAGGTAATACTCTAAAGCCTAGACTTTGGTATATAGTTTTGACACATCAAAACATCAAATTAAGGTGGGATTACAACAGTAATACCTAACAATTTCCCCCTTTTTGATATTGTCAAAACCATACCTCTAAGTCTATCTATGTCGACGAGAAGATGTAGTTAGTCTGATTTTTACATGGTTTGTCTATCTAATACTGCTCTGGACCGTGCTTCTTCTACACTCAACCTACTCTAAATGATCTTCCCCCTTAATGGGATAATATTTTTCGATTAAAATCAATCATTGTTAGAGTGATAATAGAATAAGGTTTGCTGATCACACTGGAAGATGTGAATTCAGCCAATCAAGAATCAACGTGAGAGACAATGAGTAGTTGTCTTCAAACCAACAGTTTTTCACTTTTCACTAGATTTGATCAATTGCAAGTACATGAAAAGCTCAAAAACTGCGATAAAAGAAAAAACATTCAAAAGATGCAAGCAAACTAAATTCCCATGACTTTTGCTTACCTGGCTTGATTCTTGTCCTTCTCCTTATCTTGATTCGAGGAGTCAGCGTCTTTTGGCTTTGAGGTCGTTGCAATGGAAGCAGAGAGCAGTTCAGCTTGCGCTTTGATAGCTACAGTCAGTTCTGAGAATTGTTTCCTGTCTTCTTCACTGGACAACATTAGAGCATCGAGTCTCCTTGTGACCTGATCATCCTGCATCTTGCGCTCCTCTTCTTGCATCCTATGTTCCTCTTTTCGCTTGTTCTCTATTTCAGCCAACTGCAGCTTCATCGATGCCTCTTATCTCTCTTCCCCCTTTTTTGAAAATATCAAACACAAGAGCTAGATGCTGATTCAGCCGAAGATCCATCTCTTGTTTCAGAGCATTATAGGGTAGAAAGCCTGTTGCAATAGAGACAGGATTCGGAGACTGGATTCCTTCAAACATGGTCAGCGCCCTAGATTGGTCATTGGGTTGACTCTGAGAGGTTGCAATGGAAGTCTTAGGCTGAGGTGGAGCTTGAATTGGTGCTATCTCATGAATAGCTCTTTCGGCAACGACCTCTACTATTTTTCGAAGAGTTTCAGCAGTTGCAGCTTCTTTTTCTTTCCTTTTGAGCTCAGCAGCTGCTGCCTCTTGTCTCTTTAGCTCGGCAGCTTCAACCTCCTTTCTTTTGAGCTATGCTGCTTCTGCCTCTTGCTTTCACTTAAGCTCTGCTGCTGCTTCTGCTTCTTTTCTTTTGAGTTAAGCAGCCTCTGCCTCCTTTCTTTTTATCTCAACAGCCTCTTCCGCTTGAATCATTTTGAAGTTCAGCAGTTGCTGATTCCACTTCATTTTGTAATTGAAATGGACGACTTCTGAACATTTGTTCATTGTTGTCTAGATTCCTTTGCTGAGTATTTATTTCTTGTTGCTGGTCGTCAAGCTCTTGACTCTGGTTGTCCAGTTGCTGGAGAGCTGTGTGATTTTCAACGATCTTTGTTCGAATGATTTCTAACTTCGATGCCACTGTGCTAGAGGCAATCACCTGATGAGCATCTAAGTGATCAGTTCCCCCTAAATCCAAGACGGGTATATTTTCATCCTTCTCCAACCCTTGATGAAGTGGCGTAATCTGCTCAGAACGGGAGGATGAGGAGGCGTCCATTGCTGCAGGGCTTGCTCACTCTTGGTTTATAACTTCTTCGCCAGGATTGGAAGCTGGACCTTCTCCTCCAAGTGTAGCGTCGAAAGTCAATTCCTTGACAACTGATTCGATTGACTTGTCTTCTTTTTCTTTCGATGCTGGGGCTGGTCAACAGTTTGTTGATTATCTTGTTGTGAGCCTTCTTCTGAACTATGAGCTGTCTGTTTTCGCTTCCTTCTATTTCTATTTTGTGCAGGATTTTGAGCGGAAGTGCTTGTCTTCTTTGTCTTCTTGGTAAGATCAGCCATGCGAACTGTTGGAACGGTCTTGAGATCTTCAGATGTCTCAACATCTATTTCCATGTCATCCAAACCGTCAGCTGCTTCCCCCTTTTGTCTTGAATGATAAATTGGAACTTTCGGTGGAATGAAGTTGGATGGTATGAGTTTTTCTCCTTCATCCTGTGATCCCAAGATGCGCTCAAGAAGGTAGCTAACCTTCAATCCTAACCCCACACATGAAGAGAGCTTCCCTTTAATTGGGATATCTTTATTCTTCTTCGCGTTCTCCAGTAAACGCCCAAAGATATATGTTTCTCAATCTCCTCGAGGGCAATCATCAAGTGCCATCATCAGGGAGTATTTGGGACTGCTTATCTCAGACAGCGACCCAATCCCACAATAAATCATTCTCAATGCGATCTCACTGAGTGTCTTGTAGAATGGATTCAGTTCGGACACTTTGGTGGCAGGTTTGAACTGATCGGGCGCTCGGGCCTTTTCCATTTAAGCCAGTGAGCTTTTAATTCTTCTTTATTGTGTTGAAGATAGCTGGCGATATGTTCCCCTTCCTTTAGTAGATGTAGATATTGACCAATAATATCAGGATCGACTCTTATCTTCTTTGCTTCAACCGTAGTGAGAAAGAAAGTCTCATCCTTATCATCGAAGGAGGCATTTTCATAGAATTCGATGACCCAATTCAGATTGAATCTTTGAGGAAATGCAGTTAGGAACTTTGTCGATTTCTCTTTGAGTAGCTTTCCAACAATTTCTTGAGCAATGGCCTCGTCTGCTGTGATCGAGAGGAAGTTCTTCCAATTTAGAATTTTCTCCTTCACGACTTGGGATATCAGAGGCTATCGATCAGTAGTGCTTGATTTATCAACTATGGAA
Source organism: Plectranthus barbatus (assembly GCA_026898455.1). Classification (NCBI taxonomy): domain Eukaryota; kingdom Viridiplantae; phylum Streptophyta; class Magnoliopsida; order Lamiales; family Lamiaceae; genus Plectranthus; species Plectranthus barbatus. Next base: position 95,071 of record JAPKLW010001805.1, on the reverse strand, counting down.
AATAGTTCGTCATGAGAGGTCTCCTCAGTGACAATGATCTTTTCTGGATTATCGGAGGTGCTGATATCCATGATTTGATTTCTCATTTTTGGCATAAACTAGTGAGGGAAGTTGGTTGATTTGGGAGATTCTCGGTCTGGGATTTTAGATGGTTTGACTGATTTGCATGCAAGGAGTGGGGTGAACAAGGCGATAACAGGATGGGCTGAGATTTAAACCCTTTTGATGTTAAACGGTTGAGATGAATGCTGACCTCAACGCCTGTTCGAGTCTCCTGGCACGCCGTGTAGTAGCATAAGGAAGGATTGACGTGGCTCCGGATAATATGCCATCGTGCTGCTTCAAATTTAATACAATGTGCCGCCGAGATCTTCGCGGTAATCGAAGATGCACCATGCCTGTGACAGTTTTCTCTCTCTTGAAGCTTCGTTAAGAATATATGAGACGGCTTAACTAGTATCTCATGGATAAAGACTGAACTGCTACTCCTTGGTCTGAGGAAACTATTTTTCTCTCTTGCCAGTTTTCATGTGGATTTCGTCAGTCAGTTCTCGAAAAATGTTCCCATACTATGATGACATCTGATCATCTGACCTATTGGCTATCCTTCAATAGCAATTGACAAGAAAAAGTGATTAAATATTTAGTCACCATTCATTCCTTTTGTCATCGATCTGATAGGTCATTTCCTTCTTTCGAGAGGACGTGGCAGTGCTTTAATTGGCTCGTATCTCCCTATAAATGCTCCTTTGACGAGGTAGCGAATATAGAAGCAGCTTCTCTTTTTTTTTCTTTTCTAATAACCATATCCTTTTCTTGACATGGATGAACCGGTGAACATGGCAGCGTAGATGGCGAGGATTACCATCATACGAAATAAGGTCCTTGATCGTAGAAGGTTGTATGCCGAATACTGGAGTTTACCGGAGGATGTGTACTATCGAACTACTAACTTCTTGGCGATCAATGGTCTGGATAACTTCCTGATGGTGCGGCCTGTTACATTTCATCAGGATCTACTTACGATGATGATTTACGATTCTACCGTCTCTGAGGACGAGATCTCCTAAGTCTCAACGGAGTGGATTTCACCTTGTCCGTAGACTTCTTGTCTCGGGAGTTTCAGCTGCCGCATCATGGAACACAGGTTTTACACTATCGAATTGATGAGACTGCCCCTGAATGGTCATCGTTGTGGGAATTGAGAGCTAATGACAACGCTTTTGATCCAACCGCTCCAAGTGCATATCTTCAGCCTCGACAGCAAGTGACCTTTGACATCATTAACCAACTGGTACTATGTAATCCTCAGCTGCAGGCAACCTTTTCTCCACCTGTGTGGAGAGCAATGATGGCTTTTGAGGATCAGGCTGAGGTTGACTGGGTCGCTTTCATCTTCGACCGTCTAAAAATGGTTGTGCCGTATCTGCCGGATGAGCCCATTCCTTATGGCATGCAGCTGAGCTGGCTCCTGGAGAGGCGGATCCCCATTTCTGGCTGAGGGTACGTCAGTTTCACAGCTGAGGCCAACTGACTATTACCTTGTGAGACTGCGTTGATCTCTTTTATGCAGTTTTAGCTGCTAATATCTCTAGCTCTTGGTAGTCTCTAATAGTCTGACCAATTTATAATATTACTGATGTATTCTCTTGTTTTGCTCAACCCCTTGTTATGAATAATGTAATCTTCGTAATTTTTTATGAATAGTTCACGTAATATTAGCTGTAACTTCCACCTTTTATGCGTGTCTGCTTTAGTTGAGCCTCGTTCTTCTCGAAATATGTGTTCGCCTTCAAGAGCTAGATACTGATGGGTTTTGTATACTGAAAGCATTTATTACAATGTGTATACAACGGTTTATTTCTCATATCTGTTAAACAAACTGCATGTATGAACAAATGTATCCTCTTGTCTCACCGATAGGGATGATCTTGTTGCGTGTAGCAGATCGCAGAAGACAGTATGATCACTTGACTTAGTGAGACATAAACCTGATCACAGCCGAGACAGCGTATGAGGATACGACTGTCCGGATGGCTGCGGCATTGTCGGAATAAGTAGCTTGTCTTGGTTACTTGACATGCTGGTATGCAGAGGTGGCATATTGATGGACCGCAGTGAGATATATTCGTCTGTCTGACATCAGCGAATAAAAGATCTCGTTATATTGATTGAGTCCAAACCCTAACGAAGGTTCAGGGGTTTGCACGGATTGACTGTTGCTTTGACTTGCCATGGTGGAGAGCCAAC
>JAPKLW010001805.1:63249-87821 GCA_026898455.1 Plectranthus barbatus | reverse complement strand
AAAGATCGGTTCAGAGACTACGGAATAACGGTAAACCCTAAATCCACAATTCTTTATATTAAATTCATAGTAGCATGCTAGGGTTTTGAGAATTTGTATTATCAGCAATATCCATAGATCCGATCCGGTTCAGTTTGGTTTTGGTGATTTGATTCACGTGAAAACCCTACTTATACTTCTGAACCATTTAACACTTGCTTCATATGGATTGGCTCGTGTCAATGTGCAGATCTTGCATCGACTTTTTAGATTCTGAATCTGATTCCTCGAGTGTTGTGCCCTTATTTTGTACGTCACATCTTCCACGTAACTCGATAGATATCTTTTCGTATCAGTATGCAATTTCTTCTCCATAAATACTTATTTCCTTAAGTATTGAATGTTCACCCAAGCCAATACTTCCATATCTTTGACAGACAAGATATTTCTTTCTTCATAGCATCATGTCTTCTTCTTCAGACGAAATTATCATCGAGCAAAATAAGATCTTCAACAAGAGTGGCTTGATGAGTCGTTATCGGGAAAGTCTAAATGTCTCTGATCCTGTACTGAGAGGCTTGAGGGTTAATTCTCTGGATACCTTTGTATCTATGAGACCTTTCACCTTCCAAAATCATGCTCTGGAAATCTTTGTCGAAACTTACCATATTTCAGATGACGACAAAATATGTGGTAGATTGTGTGGCCGTCAGATTTGTTGGTCTGAGGAGACGTTCTCTTCTAGTTTTGAACTCCCACGAGGTGAGACATCAGTCAAGTTTTTGTAGTAATGAGATTTCGTCTGAATGGTCCTCATAGTAAGGATGGAGAGAGGGAGAAGCCAGTTTCCATCCAATAGTCTCGGCTAGATTGATGTCCCCCGGTTACCGTCTGACTTATGATGTTGTCAACCATCTGATTGTTGGTAATCCTTTGGACTACACAAATTTTTCACCGCCAGTATGGAAGGCTATGATGGCCTTTGTGGATGAGGAAGAAGTGGATTGGGCGGCTTTTGTGTTCGATCGAGTGAAGTTTGCCCTTGAATATCTTCCTCTTATCCCTATTCCTTATGGAATGTAGCTGAGCGTGCTTCTTGAACAGGATATACCTGGTCTTGTCCAAGGCTGGTCTACCATTTGTAACATTGATTTCTTCCCTTTAAGACGTCAGTCTCATGCTTGAATGCGGGGTTGATGAATTACTAGGACCGTACTGCATAGTTGCTATATTTCTTTCTTCTAACTGAATGTACTTTGTCTCCAAGTATCCATTTTCAATGAATGAAGAAACTCTTATTTTCTTTCTCTGTGTCCTCAATAGATTGCAATCACTTAACAAGTTGTAATTGACTTAATCACCATAATAATCAAGTACAATTAATCAGTTGTTGCAACGATCACTTATCGTCTCCTTCTCTTGAGACTTCATCAAACTCTAGAAGACCTAGTTTAATGCATAGCTCTTTGAAACGAGCTTAAGGTAACGTTTTGGTAAATATGTCCGCTAAATGATCGTCAGTTCTAATATATTCCATCGAGACATCCTCTTTTTTGACATGGTCTCGGATGAAATGATGATGAATATCGATGTGCTTCGTCCTGGAATATAGAACTGGATTCTTTGAAATAGAAACTGCGTTATTGCTATCACAGTAGATAAGAACACATCCTGTATCTATTCCATAGTCCTTAAGCTGCTGCTTTATCCAAAGCACTTGAGCACAACAGCTGGCTGCTGCAACATATTCTGCTTCTGTGGTTGATATAGCCACCGAATGTCGTTTCTTGTTGAACCAACTAATCAGATTATGTCCTAGAAACTGACAGGTTCCACTTGTGCTCTTTCATTCGATTCTGCAGCCTCCAAAATCTGAATCAGAGAATCCATTCAACATGATTCCATCAGTTTTGGGATACCAGATACCTAGAGACTCTGTACTCTTGAGGTATCTTACAATTCTCTTTACCGCATCCATGTGGGACTTCTTGGGATTCGCCTGGAATCTTGCACATACTCCCACAGCATAAGATATGTCTGGTCGGCTGGAAGTTAGATACAGTAAGGATTCAATTATCCCTCTATAAGCTGTCGGGTTGACAGGTTCTCCTTCTTCATCGAGAGTGATCTGAGAACTGGTGCTCATAGGGATCCTTAGTGATTTTGTCTTCTCTGGACAAAACTTGTTGATCAGGTCTTGAGTATACTTCTTCTGACTTATAAATATCCCTTCGTCGAACTGATCAACTTGCAAACGAAGAAAGTATGTCAGAGCCCATCATGCTCATCTGGAATTTGTTCTGCATTAGCTGGGCAAACTTCTCACATAGCTTGATATTTTTGCTTCCGAAGATGATGTCGTCTACATACATCTGAACAAGTAGGATGTCCTCTCCATCCTTTATCTTGAACAAAGTTCGATCTATAACACCTTTCTCAAAGCCATTTTTGAGCAGAAACTGCGAGAGAGTTTCATACCATGCTATAGGTTCTTGCTTTAAGCCATATAATGCTTTCCTTAGCTTTTAGACTTGATTTCCTTGCTCGAAACCTGGGGGTGTTAGACGTAGACCTCTTCCTTTAATTCGTTGTTGAGGAAGGCACTCTTCACATCCATCTGAAGAACTGTGAAGTTGTGATAGGCTGCATACGCTAGGAATAGTCGGATTTCTTCCAGTCTGGCTACTGGTGCAAACGTCTCATCGAAGTTTATCCCTTCACATTGAGCGTAACCCTTTGCAACCAATCTTGCCTTATTTCGAACAATAGTACCGGTCTCATCCCTCTTATTCTTTAAGACCCACTTGGTACCAATCACAGACTGATGTGCAGGTCTGTCCACAAGATACCACACATTGTTGCGAGCGAACTCATTTAGTTGTTTGTGGACTGGAGAGCTTCTGTGATTTTTACTAGTTCGATCTGAGATAAGAAGCATGACATCAATGTTGTCCCCTGTCTAGTTCGAACAGGGTTTCCTACATCGTCAAGGATGGCTTCCTCGGGATGATCTCTTAACCAGCTAGGCTTCTTTGCTGGTACGGCTTCATTGCAGGCAGCTAGTTCTTCAGAAATTATAGGATGTTCCTCCTGAGATGGTTCAGCACCAGATTCTGGATCTACTTCCTCCCTTGCTCCTCTATCTCCTTGTTCTGGAACTGCGTTCTGGTCTACTTCTGAATTCTGAACCACAATTGACTCGTCGACAGTTGTTGATTCATTGGTGTCTTCAAGGTTGACTCCCTTGGGATCAACATGTTCTGCTTTCAAGGTCACATTCTGTGCTTCTGAGGCTTCTTTTCACCTGAATCATCTATGTATGTGTTTCTTAAGGCATCAGCGATGACACTTGCATCATCGGCCCTCTCGACTATTTGAAGTTTAGCCTAGGAACCTGGAGTCTTAGAGATTTCACTCATAGATCTAGTCGGAGGAACTGACTGATTATGATCAAGATCACTTTTAGATTCCTCATTGACATCATTGATCATATGATTTCCCAGACTCAGTTCTTGAAGTGTCCTGCGCACTAGAGTAACTTCATCAAAAACAACATGACATGTTATCTACACAAGTTGGGTTGTCTTGTTAAATACTCTATATCCCTTATATGAAAGGTGTCCATATCCATGGAACACTCCTTCATCAGCCTTAGGACTGAAGGTACTCAACTTAAACTTCCCATTATTGTGAATATAACATGGAGAACCGAAATCACGAAGATGAGCTATAGAAAGCTTACGACCATTGTAGATCTCGTAGGGAGTCTTATGAAGCCGCGTGTTGAATGCACTTTTACTTTGTGTGTAGCAGGCTGTCATGAAGGCTTCTCCCCAGAATCCCTTTCCAATGTCAGTTTCGGCCATCATGGTTCTCAGTGCTTCTTTGAGAGTCCTGTTTCTTCGCTCCGCGAGTCCATTCTGCTGAGGAGCTCTTGGTGCAGACTTCTCATGACCAAATCCTATCTCAGCGCAGAAGTCCATTAGAGGTCCATTACAGAATTTGGTTCCATTGTCTGATCTTATCCTCTTCACTTTTAATCCTTTTTCATTCTGAAGACGGTTGATCAGTTCTGGTAGATGAATTTTGACTTCATCCTTGGATTTGAGCAGCACCACCCATGTATATCTTAAGTAGTCATCAACAACTACTAACAACTACTAACATATATTTTTGTTTTCCAATTGTGGGTGGGGTGACTGGTCCAAATAGATCCATATGAAGCAGCTCTAAAATCCTCTTTTGCTCGTTGTAACTGGCCTGGTCTTGAAGGAGGCTTTCGTCTGTTTCCCGAACTGACAGGCTTTACATACTCCTTCTTTCTGGAACTTTTTCTTTGGCAGTCCTTCAACTAGTTTATGCTTCGCTCGATGTCGGATCGAGTTGAAGTTCAGATGGCTAAGTCTCTTGCGCCATAACTAGTGTAAGGCTTCTGAGGAATTGATTGCTATGAGGCATGTCCCTCTTACTTGTTGGTCCCGAAATATCAGAGTCGTCGTGTTGATAACTTAACACGAAATGCAGCGGAATAGTTTTATATCTCTTGCACTTAACGTTGTTTTCCAAAAGTTAGTTAGCTCAAGTTACGACTTAAGTTTGTGTTCAGATATACTCTAGCAACTCTGTTGCTAGGTTTCAAAATAATCTTGGAACGGTAAAATGATAAAACAGTAAATGAACACCAGATTTTATAGTGGTTCGATCCAAAAGATCTACATCCACTCCTTAGCCAAAATGCTAAGAATTCCACTAGAAAAGTATACAGATTACAAGGAATCGCCTTTCTAGTTAAGTAGGCAGTGAGCTTTCGGCCTGGCTACTTGACAGCTATCCTCCGTTGATCTGAACTTCTCCGAACACAGCTCCGGCCAAGTCAAGGGCGCACCTTCGTAAAACTTGTCCTTCGCTAATGAGACTGTTATAGTTAGCCTCTAACTTCAATAAATATGCGGCAAGGCCCGTCAGAGTCAATCTCTTTTCAGGAATGACTGTTGGATACTCCTAGTAAAGAGGTTATCCCAATGATTGAAGATTCTTAATGGAACTTCAAGAATCTTCAAGGATGAGTGTCAGATATTCAATGAGAGGACACTCTTGATGGTTGAGGGCTTTGAATGTGCTTTTTATCACGAGCTCTCAACTGACTACTTTTCACTTGTTCGCTTTGTCAAAGGAATCTCACACTTGAGTAGTTTGCGAATGTCGGTAGTGATTGAAGCAGTTGTTGTTCTTGTTGTTTTACTCTCGGCTTTCAGACCTGTCTTTTATAGATGGAGATTCAAACTTTGAATCTCCATATCTGTTAGACTCAACGGCTCCTTGATCCGAGAGTGTTTATTTTATGACAGTCGCTTTTGTCTTTGACTTGTACTTCCTTAACTACTTTGGGAAGTTCTCGTCCTTTGTGTGAGCTTTTTGTCAGAGTCGCAGTCCAGCTTCAAATTTGATTCTTTTGTTTTGCTAAGCCAGAAACTGCTAACAGTATATTCCTTGTGATCCTTTGACTTCCGTTGCTTGCGATTCTTTATTCATTGCTGAAGAGTCCGAATGCTAACTCCTTAGCATTCTGTCTAGCGAATGTTCAGCCAATTGCTAGTGATCCTTTGTTCGCTTGTTTCTCTAGCAGTTTGTAAGTCGAATGCTGATATCATCTTCTTTATGTCTGCTAGGGATTCTTCTCAGCATACTAGTCTATTACAACTCAATGTACAACTTATACAGGACTTTACAAAGTGTGCTAGACTCTCTAGATTTTGGCAAATGATCGACCAACTAAATAAGGTTTGATCCAAAAAAACCTTTTACAAACAATGCCTAAGGGAGATTTTTAGGAATAATTCCCAACATTACTCCACTGGACCAATCTACATTATAAAGGCCTCCTCTTCTGACTCCTCTGATTATGATCTTGCGTGATTCTTTGTCTATTATTTGACATTCTGACTTTTCAAATATGACAATGTAGCCACTTTCACTCAGTTGACTTATACTGAGGAGATTGTGTTTCAGATTAGTGACCAAGGATACATTCTGAATGATTATTCCATTGTGCTCCACGTATCCTATTCCAATCACTTGACCCGTGGCCTTGTTTCTCCCGTCATGTGAGCCGAACACCTGCTGTCTAATATCCAGGTTGTTGACTTCTTCAATGGATTCCAACTCTGCAACACAGGAGAAATTATTTAGGTCCCCGTATCCTTTAAGGTCGTAAAGGGTTAGTCATGTGAATCTAACCTTTTGGTATCCACACTTGTTTCACTCTCACAGTCTGTGAAACTAAATCAGCTTTCTGATTATTATTAGCCTTTCTTCTAAAAAGGTGTGTGTTGTGTAGATGCATGCTAATTTAGAGTTGTAATATGTGAACTCTTTATGAAGTGATTGTTGTGAAAAGAGTTTTGGGAACTATTTCTCGGTTGTGTAGCCATCACAGTCTTTTGAGTATAGAACTGATTAGACTCTGGCCTCGAATAGGTGTTCCCCCCATTCGGATGATAAGTATGATGAGCAGTAGCTCTATCATAGATTCTCGGATTAGATTCTGATTGTCGAACAGACTTCCTTGCAACATGTGTATGTCGCTTAGTCGTTCTTATTGGTAGAACTGGAATCCTTGCATAGGGAACATTTTGCTTATCCAGTTTTGAGGGAAGGTCAGTTTTCCTTATGACAGTTTGCTTATCCAGTTTTCTAACTGTGTTCACATTCTATCGATATGCCAGTTCAATTTTTGACCAAGATTTGGTCTTGACATTCTGATTAACTGGTTTCTTGGAAATTGGCTTTCCCTTTTCCAACAGAGTACTTGAACTGATTTTCGCTTTGACAAAGCCTAAATGGGTATTCTCAGTTCCTAAGGTGGGGTTATGATTGTTCTAGACTTCCTCTTCATTATGATATTCCACATATTCAAGTCCGAATTCATCAGATGGAGGTCTTTGAACACTCAGAATCTCACTCAATGTTTTTGAGCTTCTTTTAAAAGAACTGTTACATTCAGCATGCTCAAGTGTTAGGAAAATATTCCTTGATTTATGTTGTAAATCTCCCTTTAGGATCAAATTGTAAAGGTTTTGTTGAATCAAAGCCTTAGTTAGCTTGGTCGATCATTGCTGAATTTTAGATAGTCTAGCAACTCTGTGCAATGTCCTGTATATGAAAATATCTCAAGTTGTAATAGATTAGAAGTGCTTGTGGAAGACTGCTGAAGGATTCAGCAGTTGAAACGAAGACTTCAGAAATTCTGGATGCTAGGAACGTTCTCAGCAGTCAAGCCGATTGCTAGAGAAGTCAACAGACAGAAATGATTGCTAAGAAGATAGCAGACAAGTGCTAAGAAGAATGAATGCTAAGGCGTTAGTAGTCATATGCTAAAAGAATTATTGCTAGAAGTATTTAATCAGCAATCGGAAGAAAAGAGATAGCAGAATGCTGAAGGAGTCAACATTCACTATTTGCTCAGGAGATTGCTAGAAGCTATAGCAATCAGGAAGCAAGATATCAAGTGATAGCAGAATGCTGAAGGAGTCAGTATTCGCTAGTACTTAGCAGATTGCTAGAAGAGTCAGCAATCAAAAGGCTTAGCAGAGTGCTCCCACCATTCCCCGAGAGAATGCTAAGCAAGGAGATACACAGCACATACTCGCTAATACTACCGTTCTGACGATAGGTACAACCAAGAATGAAAGCTTTCCCGAAGTAGGTCAAAAAGCACTGTACTACACCGGAAAGGACGAAAAAGCAAGTAGCTCTTTTGGACAAGGAGGACCGTTGTGTCTAACGGGTCTGGAGATTCAAAGTTTGAATCTCCAGATATAAAAGAGAAGTCCAAACAAGAGAGAGATCCCCCTTACGACTACTACTGCTCTACTACAACACACAACTACAAATCGCAAAAGATACCTTTTACAAGTGACCAAAGCAAAAAGAGAGTAGTCAGTTGAGAGCTCCTTAAAGAGAAGAATTCAAAGCTCTCAACAACCGTAGTGTCCCCCTCATTGAATATCTGACACTACATTGAAGAGATTCCTTGACTTTGGTCAAGAATATAATCATTGGGATAACTTCCATCCTAGGAAGCATCCAACAGTCACATCTCTAAAAAGAGATTGACTATTACAGGCTGTTGCTGAAACCCAGGAAAGTATGGAAGGAACTATAAAGCTTCCATTACAGTAAGGCCAAGTTTTACGAAGGTGCGCCCTTGACTTAGCCGCAGCTGCCGACCGAAAAGATCCAAGTAACAGAGGATAGCTTTGTAGTGGTTGGCTCGAAAGCTTACCACCTGCTACAGGAGATAGGCGATTCCTTGTACTCGAACATATCTTTTTAGTGAATTTTCAGTGTTCGACTGAGGAGTGGACGGAGATCTTTAAGGATCGAACCACTATAAACCTTGTGTTCTTGATTACTATTTTATTGTTTCTGTGTGTTGATTTAAAACATAGTAACCTCAAGTTGCTAGAGTATATATCTGAAACAATCTAACACCTACCTCGAGCTAAACATTTGAAAAGAGACTAAGTGCAAGATAACTTTAATATTCCGCTGCATTTGCTAAGTAGCTTTCGACTGCTTATCACGACTCTGATCAGGGACCAACAAGTGGTATCAGAGCAGGAGGTCGTAAGACTTACTGCTTCTGAGTCGCTTGTGACCAGATTTACATTTTCCTTGCACTATTTTTGTTGTTTAGCTCATGAATACAAAGCTTGCAAAATGAACCATACTCTTCTAATGAATAACAAAGAGAAGTTCAACTCATGGCAGAATATGGCCACCATCCAGCTCCAAAGTATACATCCGGAGATGGTGGACGTTCTCTAAGGGGCCCATAAAGATCATGAAGCCTAATCTCTTCATTGGTCCAGTTGCTGAGGGGCAACCGAGACCACCTCCAATGGTCGAGAAGACGTTTGATGAATGGACGATCGAGGACAAGAAAAGAGCTCAGCTAGAATATCTAGCAAAAAAGCTTATACTAGACTGTCTACCCCCGTTGATGGTAGACAAAGCTCTCGACTTTGATACAAGGAGGGAGATGTGGGACTTTGTGTGCGCATCTTCCCAGGAGACATACCAAATGAAGAGAAATAAACTCCAGGTAGTTGTTGATAAGTATGAGTCTTTCTCTATGCTTGCAGGTAAATCCATTCAAGCGATGGAGGAAAGATTCAACACTATCATTGGAGAGCTCCGGAACTTGGAAAAGACTTATGATAATGGAGAAATGAACAACAAGATCATTTCCAAGCTCTTTCCAAGGAGTGATTGGTTTGTGAAGATGACGAGTCTGAGCGAGAAAGACCTCCACAAAATGTCTACATCTGAGGTATTTGCTCAACTTAAAGCTCATAAATTTATAATACATCAATCGAAGAAGAACGAAGCAGCTGCTGCTCAAACTTCGACATCAAACGTTGTACTCCCGGAGGACTTAGCATATTTTCCTAAGAAAGATACTAGAAGGTGGAAGCCGAGGAAGCCCTTCCACACCCATGAAAGATCTGCACCAGCTTCACCAGCAAAGGAGGATGCCTCAACCTCAAGCTTGCAGCATGTAGATCTCAAGATTAGTGAGCTTGAAGAGAAGATGCGAAAGCTTCAAAAGCTCATACTGGAAGCCAAAGCAGAAAAAAAGATAAGGAAGCTAAGCTCACATCCTCCTCTAGATCAACAGAAAGGAAGCCTAGGACGTGCTTCGAATGCAATTCACCAAATCATCTAAAACACGAGTGTCCTAAGGTGAGCAAGGAGGAAAGAGAGCGCCTGAAACAAAGATTTGAGAGAAGAACTGTCAAAGCAGTCACTAGAGCGCTGCTGACCAGGACAGAGGTGCTCGACATCCCTAACAATGATGAGGAGTACTATTCATCAGAAGAGGATGATGAGGAGGCCATGCTGGTCTTGATGGCAGATATTGTTGATGATCAGGATGCTGAAGCCGAGCAGAATGCTGAGTTGGCTCCAGCAGTCGATGCTCAGGAGGTACATTCTATTAGCATTTATAGTTCAACAATCATGCATCAATCAGATGATTCTTTTTTAGATTCCGAGGATGATTATCTCACAAAGCTTTCTGTGGAATTCTAAAAAATGTACTCTATAAAAAATGTTATTGTGGGAGAGAACACCTCACTCAAAAACAAAGTTACATCTTTGACCGAGGAAGTTGAAAGACTAAGGTTTGATAGTGAGGAACTTTTGAAACTCAAAGAAGATTACTCTAAGCTTGCTGAAAATTTTCAAATTATTGAAAAAGAGAATCTAGCTTTGAAGAACAAACCTAAGGAGGATTGCATCTTTGCTTACACATCCAGCAAGGCAGTTCTAAGTGCCACTGTGAGCCAACAAAGAAAACATTCTGATAAATCAGGATTAGGTCTTGGTTGTGTTGAAGCCGTAGGAAAATCCTCTAAGGAAGTTTTGAGTAAGAATGCTTAATTTTCTAAGCAGAAAAAGATTTTCTTCGTTTATGCTGGAAAAGTCAATGCTGATAAGGGTAAAGGAAAGATAATTGTTGAGTCGTCAACTTATAAGCAGAAAGATTGGCGTAGCAAGCATACATCTCCTGGATCTCAGCAGAGTACCCACAAAATGCCTGCTAAGCATGCATCTGCTGGAGCTCAGCTGAGTACCCAAAGGATGTCTACTAGGCCACACTCAGCAGTGTCCAGGATAAATGCTGAGCATTGTGCATCAAATGCTAGGATAGCAAATCCTACCTTTCCTAGGGGCAAGCTGCATAGGAGGAACACCTATGTGAGGCCTGAGTGCAACCATTTTCCTTTGAAAAGGACTATGAAGGCTAAGCACACTACTCTTCCTCGTTCTAATTATGCAAAGTTTTCTTATCCGACTAAGGTCGAGAAAGGTGCTAAGAGTGATATCAAGAAGAAAATCTTGAAGATCACTAAGATGTGGGTTCCAAAAGGGACCATGATCCACGCTAATCCTGCAGGACCCGATGCTAAGCGGGTACCTAAACAAAATTGCTGATTTTTGTAGGAACAGGATCCAAGAGCGAAGACATCAGGAATGTCAAATGAATAGATCCTAGATAATGGCTGTTCAGGCCATATGACGGGGCGAGAAGAGTTATTCTCCGAACTTCAAAGAATTTATGGCCCCACAGTCATGTTTGGCGACAATAGCAAAGGTCGAGTGATTGGACGAGGATGCATTGAGCAAGAAGGAATGAGAATCATCAACGTTGCTCTCATCTCCAACCTCAAACACAACCTACTAAGCATTAGCCAACTATGCGAGAATGGGTATAATGTATATTTCATTAATACTGGTTGTGAAATTGTTGACAATGCTACAGGTGAAGTGAAGCTTAGAGGCATCCGCAAGGGTGGCCTATACACTGTTGATTGGCAAAGCGGCCAACAACATTCATGCTTCGTAGCATTCAACAAGGAAGAGACTAATTGTCTATGGCAAAAGAGGTTAACTCATCTGAACTTTATAGCCATTAACTACCTTGCCAAGCACAATCTTGTTGTAGGATTGCCTGAGGCGACCTTTAGAAAGGAAGGTGTATGCAAAGCCTGCCAGCAAGGAAAGCAGACAAAGGCATCCTTCAAGTCAAACCCGGAGAAGGCCACTTCTGAAACAATCCTTGAGCTATTGCACAAGGATCTATTTGGCCTTGTCACTCCAGCCACTGTAAGTAAAAAGGTTTATACACTTGTGGTTGTTGATGATTTTTCCAGGTATACGTGGGTCAGACTGATAAGGACCAAGGATGAAGTAAAGCTCATCCTACCAGAGCTGATCCTCAAGGAGCAGAATAGCAAAGAGGTCACCGTTAAAAAGAATTAGATCAGACAACGGGACTGAATTTTGCAATGGCATTCTAATGGATTTTTGTGCTGAAGCTGGAATCAAGCATGAGAAATCCACTGCTAGGACTCCCTAGCAGAATAGTCTAGCAGAAAGAAGGAATAGGACCCTGAAGGAAGCAATGCGGTCGATGCTAGCCGACTCTGGTCTGAGTGGAAATAATTGGGGCGAAGCAGTCATGACTGCCCGCTACACTCAAAATATGAGTGCAATCAATGGAAGATTTAAAAAAACTCCTTATGAAGTGTACAATGGTCGTAAGCCTTCTCTGTCTCATTTTCGTGCTTTTGTTTCGACATGTTATATTCATAACAATGGGAAGTCGAAGCTTAACACCTTTTCGCCTAAGTCTGATGAAGGAGTGTTCCTTGGATATGGACATCCTTCTCACAAAGGCTATAGAGTGTTAAACAAGACAACTCAAGTTGTGGAAATAACATGCAATGTTATTTTTTATGAGTCTACTCTAGTGCGAAGGATTATTAGAGAGAAAAAGAATGAAATCATGAGGCTAATGATGTCCATGGTCAATCAATCTTGAATTCTTTCGAAAATTTGCAAATTGATCCGACTAAGTCAATGAATGATTGTAATCAAACTCAGGCGCATTCAGCAGGTGACCAAACTGCTGAACCGGCCGATGATGCTAATAATCATGTTGAGGCCACCAACCAAATTTATCTTAATGATAATTTGGAGATTCTAGGATCGCTCGAAGAAGAAGATGAAGAAATCCCAGATGAAGGACGAGTTGCTTAAGGAAGTTTGGGCGTTGGTGAGGAGATCGCCAAGGACGATGCTAAGATTCCAGCTGCTGAGTTTCGGAATGCTGAAGTTCAGAATGCTGAGATTCCTGCTGCTGAGATGCCGAATGCTGAAGTACAGAATGTTGAACCTCAGGTGATTGCTGAGGAGAATGTTCTAGCATAGAATAATTCAGCAGGCGATGCTAGCAATGCAACCCCAGCAACCAGCAATCCAAGACCGAGATGGCTACGTGATCACCCTCTAGATGATGTCATTGATGACGTCAATGATCCAATCAGGACGCGACAAGGAAATGCGATGCTTGCATGTTATATATCGCATGAAGAGCCTACGAAGATTGAAGATGATCTACAATCTCCAGATTTGGTGAATGCTATGCAGGAGGAGCTAGCAGAATTCACACGCAATCATGTTTGGGATCTTGTAGACAGACCCGAGCATCAAAGCGTTATTGAAACTAAGTGGGTTTTTAAGAAAAAAAAGGATATATTAGGAACAGTCATCCGAAATATAGCGCGTCTAGTAGTCAAAGGATACAGGCAATGCGAGGGAATTGATTATGATGAGACGTTTGCTCCGGTAGCTCGACTGAAAGCAATAAGGTTGTTTCTCGCATATGCTGTCCATAATGAGTTTTCAGTCCTGCTGATGGACGTGAAAAGTGCCTTTCTGAATGGTGAGCTCAAAGAAGAGGTGTATGTTGAGCAACCACCAGGCTTTGAACAAGGAAATCAAGTTTATAGGCTTAGGAAAGCCTTGTATGGTTTGAAGCAGACACCAAGGGCATGGTATGGAACTTTGTCGAAGTTCTTGCTGGATAATGGCTTCAAGAAAGGGAAGATTGATCGGACTCTTTTTCGCATCAAGGATGAAGGAAGCATTTTACTTGTGCAGATATATGTCGATGACATTATCTTTGGCTCTAAGAATCCAGTACTATGTAAGAAGTTCTCAGAGCTAATGCAAAGTAAATTCCAGATGAGCATGATGGGGAAAATGTCTTATTTTCTCAGACTTCAAGTCCAGCAATCAAGTGAAGGGATCTTTATTCACCAGAGAAAGTATACAATAGATCTCATTGCTATGTATAGTCCAGAGAAGACGAAGAGATTAAGGATTCCCATAAGCACGAGCTGCCATATTTCCCTTGATGAAGGAGGAGAACCTATGAATCCTACTCTCTACAGAGGTATTATCGGATCCTTGCTTTATCTTACAACTAGCAGACCAGATATTTCCTATGCTGTAAGAGTCTGCGCGAGATATCAAGCAAATCCTAAGAAGTCGCATTTGGATACTGCTAAGAGGATAATCCGATACCTCAAGTGCACCGAAGGTCTAGGAATTTGGTATCCAAGGTCTGATGGGCTAGCACTCAGTGGTTATTCAGACTCAGACTTTGGAGGGTGCAATATTTGATCGGAAGAGCACGAGTGACACCTGCCAATTCCTTGGACACAAGATAATAAGTTGGTTTAGCAAGAAGTAACACTCAGTGGCGACGTCTACAACCGAAGCAGAATATGTAGCAGCCGCAAGTTGTTGTGCGCAAGTGTTGTGGATTCGGCAGCAACTTCAAGATTATGATATTGCTCCAGAATGTGTGCCAATCTACTGCGACAACAGCAGTGCTAGGTGTATTACAAAGAATCATGTTCATCATTTCGGGACGAAGCATATTGACATCCGACATCACTTCATAAGAAATCATCAAGAGAAGAATGACATCGATGTTCAATACATATGCACCGAAGATCAGCTTGATGATATCTTCACTAAGCCACTTGATGAGGCTAGATTTAAAGAATTATGTCTGAAGTTCGGCCTCATGGAGTTAGAAAAGGATGAGAGTGAATGAGTTTAAACTCTCATTCTTTCTGGATTTCTTGGATTTCTGGGAGAGAAAGAGATAAATGTATCCCAGCTTACGTTTTGAGATGCTGGATTTTTGTTGCTGAAATATGGTTGCTATGTAAGTGGATGCTGAGTCCAAGCTCTCAGCAGATCCTAAGTAGTGTGATATTACAAAATGTAATATGCAACGAGTGGTTCGATGCAGAGGAATGCTGAGTCCAAGCTCTCAGCAGTTCCTAAGGAATGTAATATTATAACAAGTGGATCAAACGTTTGCTAGCGAGTGAATGCCAAGTCCAAGCTCTCAGCATTTCATCAAAATGCTATGTTTTAATATTCAGCAAGTAGCAATAAGTGGGGACTGACGGTTGCTAGAGATTGATTGCTGAGTCCGTGCAGAAAGTCAAAGCGCAAGTTTTTTGAATTTTAAATCCACTAAGTGTATGTGACACAATGCATTTAATGCGTGCAACTGGCTGCGATAAACCAGGAGTCGACACGTCAAAAGCACTCGAGCATTTTGGAGCGTGGGACACCATACGAAGAGTCTCGAATCTCCTGAACCGTCGATTGAATCTGAAGCGGTGCTACCCCAACCGTCAGATCCAGCACTTAGAAGGTATTTAAACAATACTTCGTCAAATTTGCAAACCTTCTATATTTTGAATCTCTAGATTTCTAAGCTTTAAAACTCTCTCGAAATTCCTTTGAATCTCTCTCAATTTCTCAAGAATGTCTTCAAATCCTGAATCTTCTGCTTCTACCCAAAAGTATACTCCCCCTGAAATTCCTTCTAAGTTAAACCTACGTCCTATCGATGGCACGCCTCTTCACAAAATGCATGCGCCTAGTTTTACGATGATTGTCAAGAAGGAAGACATCGATGATTTGATTCCATACACTCGCCTGGTTACTGTTGCCTAGAAGAAGGAGCAGTCTGGGCTCTCTAATGCTCAGAAGAGAGCAGCTCAGATTATGAAGGACAAGATCTTATACACGCCTCTTGCTGCTGTACATTTTCCAGATTGGATAATGAACACCTTGGCTAAGGAGCAGGTAGTTCAATATTTGTCGGCTGAACTGTTGAGGTTTCACCTTCACATGGTTTCCAAATTTTATGCAAGAGCCGTCATAGCAGATGATCTCAAGTCGTTCACAACTTTTGTTTTTGGAACACTCATTATTGTGACGGCTGAGGTTCTTGCAAAGACATTTGGACTTCGCAACTTCGGCCAACATATTGCCACCTACAAAGTTGTAAATACAGACAAAATGAAGGCCATATGGGAACAATGGAAGAAGCTCGACCTGAAAGAGGACACGAAGAATCCATGGAAGGTTGCAACGCCTACAAATCAGTTTAAGGAGGATATCAGACTCCTTGCTGATTTAGTTATTAAAATGTTCCAGTGCGATGTCGGGTCATACTCAGAACTCTCGGCAAAGAAATACGCCGTGTTGATGGCGTTAGTCGATCGAGTCCAAAGGAATTGGGCATAGTTCTTTTTCGAGCGGTGGTCGAACCACGCGAAGAAGAACTTGAAGATCAAGAAGCAAGGGATCTTCACATCTAATGTGAATTTTGGGTTGAAAATAAGCAAGTTTATTGAGACTATCTTTCAGAAGGACGAGCTTGACAGGGGTGAGTCGTTGCTCCCTACTGACTTCATCCCACTCACGAAGAAGATGCCGACCCCCGCCGATATGTCCCGCCTGCTCATGTGAAAGGGAAATCCAACGTTGACCCCAACATTCCTATCTCTCCTGATTACGTTCATCCAGTAGAGTTAGCAGTTCAGCAATTGGAGCAAGCAATCCCCATGATTGCTGAGGAGATTGTTGCTGCCACGAAGGCTGCGGAGACCAAAAAATGTTTTCAAGATCTCACTGACATCGAGAAGCTCGGAGATCTGCCTACAGAGCAGATGGAAGAAACTCTTGCTAAGAAGCAAGAAGAGCATCCAACTCAGATTTTGGGTCAGCTGGCTGCTGAGATTCCCAAAAGGAAGAGAACAGATGGTGCTTCTCTTGAAAAGAAGAAGTGAACACGAAGGAGGCTTGTCAAAACTGCTGAGAAAGAAGCCTCTGCAAAAGCAGCATCTGATAAACCTGCTGCTGAGGAACAAGCTTCTGAGAAACTTCCTACTGCTGAGGTGCCAGAGCAAGAAACTCCTCTTTCTGCTAAATCTTTTGCTGAACGTTTGAAAGTTGTGAGGGAGAATAACAAAAAGAGGAAGAAGAATCAAAAGGAGAAAGAGAACAAGAAGTACAAGAAAGGAATGGAAAGGATCACTTTCGAAGCAAGAGATAGAAATTTTGAACAGATCAAGGCCACCACTGAAGAGCGAGCAGCGAAGAAGGCTACTGATGAGCTAGCAGCAAAGGAAGCCGCTGTGCTGCTAGAGCGTGCTGCTGAGGAAGCTACAAGGATAGCAGCAGAGCATGAAGCTCATGAAGCTGCTAAGCGCAAAGGGAAGCAAGCTGTTCAGGTTCCCATCACCACTCCTTTGCCAGAGCATGATGCGCTGTCCGACAAAGACGTACAAACACTGTTGGAGGCAGGAGTCTTTGATGCTCCTGAACATCCTGAAGGTTAGGGAGGCCTTGTCATCATGGAGATTGCTGAGCAAGGCGTTTGCAGCAATGCTTCACCTGAGGGACGCCAGGATATGGATATTGGCACTTCTGGCTTAAGACAGAATGCTGAGCAAGTTGCTAGCATTTCGCAGACTGCTGAGGAGAGGCCCAGCAGTGGTGGAGCAGAGGGTCCGAATGCTGAAGCAAGGCCTAGCACGGATATTCCCCCATCTGGTTAGGCGATGCAGGAGGACGAGAAAAATGATCAAGGCTTTTTAGCCTTATGTTATTCGGATTTTGATTCCGATGGCGAATGTGAAGATGTATATGACGTCAGATTACTAAGGAAGATTCCAACTGGCACCAATGAAGAGCTCAGAGTTCCTTTCAAAGGACTTCCATGGCACAGATTCAAGATAAGGCGCATAGCACAATGGTGTGCTCCTGTATTTCTCGAGGAAGAGGTAAACACTAAATTTTTTCCTATGATCTCTGAAATTGAAGAATTTGTTTTGGCTGAGATAGAGTGAGACATTTCCAATATCTTCAATGTTGAATTGGATGAAACGACCAAGGAAGGAAAGTTGTTGAGCACTGAGTTTAGGCGTTGGAAATCTTTTGATTACATCATGCACCAACTCTGCTTTGAGGAGAGAATGCTAGTCATAACAACCAAAGGGCTCAACTTCTGGAGGAAGGAAGACAAGTGGGAAAACGATTGGATCGATCAAGTGCTCGGAACTAAGCAATTCTCTGATAAGCAAGTCCTTACAAGACTTCAAGCCATTCGCATCCACCAGATGTTCTCAACCTCACAAAGTCTGCCAAAGTCAAGCTTTGCTCTAGATGATAATTCTGATGCTCGTATTGAGCTGTCCAAGCACCAGGCTAAAGCAGCTGCTGAGTACCGAAGGCGTCAAGCAGAGTATGAATCTCAAAAGAAGGAAATGCTGATGGTCAGGATGGCTGCTGCTAGAGAGCAAGAGGAGCTAGCACAGAACCAGAGCCGTGAGCTGACCAGAGCGGAGAACATTCTTGCACTCTTCTTGGAAGATAACATCCTAGAAGTGGCTAGAGCTACACATGCGGCTGAATAGCAGAAGCACAAGTAGTCTAAATTGCTAAAGCCATGGAGGAGGTATGGAGGATTTAGGAAGTCGAGAGAATGGCAGAGGAGGCTCACTACTTGACCGCACTTGTAGAAACAACAAAGGCATTTGAACTTGCTGAGGCCATAGAGAAAGCCTGGAACATGGAGGAGGCCGAGCGCATACACGAAGAAGCTATGTACATGGCAGCCCATGGCAAAATTGATATTCTAATGGAAGAAGCCGAGTCTCTTACTGGCAGATAAATGGTGCTAGCATCTTCTTCATTTGATGTTCTCCCTGTAAGCTCTCATGACATTCATTCCTACCTTGATCACACTGTTCACTATGCCCTTCAACATGCTCTATCCACTACTATTCCCCTGACCATAAATAAATGAGTCGCTATGGAGGCTGCTGATATAAGGAAAGAAGTGGAGGAAGTGAGGAGCGAAGTATCTGAAGTCAGAACAGAGGTAGCTGAAGTGAAAGGTGATGTATCTGGCGTGAAGTAGAGTATGGAGGTGATGAAAGAAGAAGTAGCAGATTCCCAACAGAAACTTGTGCAAAGTGTTCAATCCTTCTCAACCACCTTTTTGGCTGCAATCAAAGAGGGGGAAGACAGGAGAATTGCTAAAGCAGAGAAAAGAAGGAAAGTAGAGGAGGAAATTGCTCCTGCTGAAGAAGAGAAAAGACTTGCTGAGGAGGAGCTAAAGAAGAAAGAAGTCGAACTCAAGTTGAGGAAACTTGAGATGGAGAACGAGAAGCTTGCTAAAAAATTGGAGAGGGAGACTGCTGGAACGGGAAGCAAACAAAGAGTTATATGACAAGTTCATGCAGTTGGCGATGAGTAAATTTGATGACCTTGACAAGAAGCCTGCTCCCGACTCTTGCGCTGAATTGATATGTTAGTAAGATTTCTGTAACCTTTTGTTGTCTTTTTTTCAGTTTCTGTACTTGTAAAATCTCAATCATGAATGAAATTGAATCAGACATAGACAATTACTCATTGTCCACTACTGATCTTTTGCGTGTCTTAGTTGATACACACCATTCGTGTGTTCAACGAAATTGCATGTGGATGCTGAGTTATTTGTTGTGTGATTGGTGGTAAATGCTTGCTGCTTGAATTAGATGCTAGGTTCTCTAGCATATTGCTTAGAAGCATTTTACTTGTGTTTTAATCGAGAATATTTCCCAACATTTATTGAGGGGGAATTTGTTTAAAACTAATCCCTGCTAAGAACTAAGTTGGTTAAATTCTAAGATAGATTGCTAGACTAGCTCTGATACTTGAATTTCTTGTACACTCAGAAATTTTTCCTTCTTAGATTCAGCAATTGATAGTAAGCTTTGATCGCACCAAAAAGGGGGAAATTGTTAGGAAAATATTCCTTGCTTTACGTTGAAAATCTCCATTTAGGATCAAATTGTAAAGGTTTTGTTGAATTAAAGCCTTAGTTAGCTTGGTCAATCATTGCTGAATTCTAGATAGTCTATCAACTCTGTGTAATGTCCTATATAGGAAAATATTACGAGTTGTAATAGATTAGAAGTGCTTGCGGAAGACTGCTGAAAGATTTAGCAGTTGAAACAAAGACTTCGAAAATTCTGGATGCTAGGAACGTTCTCAGAAGTCAAGCCAATTGCTAGAGAAGTCAGCAGACATAAATGATTGCTAAGGAGATAGCAGACAAGTGCTAAGAAGAATGACTGCTAAAGCGATAGTAGTCATATGCTGAGAAGAATGATTGCTAGGAGTATTTACTCAGCAATCAGAAGAAAAGAGATAGCAGAATGCCGAAGGAGTCAGCATTCACTATTTGCTCAGGAGATTGCTAGAAGCTATAGCAATCAGGAAACAAGATATCAAGTGATAGTAGAATGCTGAAGGAGTCAGCATTCACTAGTACTTAGCAGATTGGTAGAAGAGCTCGGAAATCAAAAGGCTTAGCAGAGTGCTCCCATCATTCCCCGAGAGAATGCTAAGCAAGGAGATACTCAGAAAATACTCACTAATAATACTGTTCTGACAAAAGGTACAACCAAGGACGAAAGCTTTCCCGAAGTAGGTCAAAAAGCACTGTACTACACCGGAAAGGATGAAAAAGCAAGTAGCTCTTTTGGAAAAGGAGGACCGTTGTGTCTAACGGGTCTGGGGATTCAAAGTTTGAATCTCAAGATATAAAAGTTAAGTCCAAACAAGAGAGAGACCCCCCTTACTACTACTACAACACACAACTGCAAATCGCAAAAGATACCTTTTACAACCGAACAAAAGCAAAAAGAGAGTTGTCAATTGAGAGCTCCTTAAAGAGAAGAATTCAAAGCTCTCAACAACCGTAGTGTCCCCCTCATTGAATATATGACACTACATTGAAGAGATTCATTGACTTTGCTCAAGAATCTAATCATTGGGATAACTTCCATCCTAGGAAGCATCCAGCAGTCACTTCTCTAAAAAGAGATTGACTATTACGGGTTGTTGCCGAAACCCCCAGGAAAGTTCGGAAGGAACTATAAAGCTTCTATTGCTTTAAGGCCAAGTTTTACGAAGGTGTGCCCTTGACTTAGCCGCTGCTGCCGACTGAAAAGATTCAAGTAACGGAGAATAGCTTTGTAGTGGCTGGCTCGAAAGCTCACCACCTGCTACAGGAGATTGGAGATTCCTTGTACTTGAACATATCTTTTTAGTGAATTCTCAGTGTTTGACTGAGGAGTGGATGTAGATCTTTAAGGAGCGAAGCACTATAAACCTTGTGTTCTTTATTACTGTTTTATTGTTTCTGTGTGTTGATTTAAAACCTAGTAACCTCAAGTTGCTAGAGTATATCTCTGAAACAATCTAACACCTACCTCGAGCTAAACATTTGAAAAGAGACTAAGTGCAAGATAACTTTAATATTCCGCTGCATTTGCTAAGTAGCTTTCGGTTGCTTATCACGACTCTGATCAGGGACCAACATCAAGTTTCTTTAAAGAATCACATTCTTTTATCACATTTTCAAAATCTATAAACAATTTGACGTGCTCTTCTCTTATATAATTTAATTCCAAACTTAGCAACTTATTTCTTTCTATTCCATCTGTCAAAACTGAAATTACCGATTTTAGTGAAGTATTTTCACTAATTAGCGTGTCCTTAATTTCAAGAAATTTTTCAAATTATTTAATAATTTTCTCAAGTGTGATATCTTCTGAACTAGAGTGACACGTTTCAGAATTTGTATCAAAGCATAAGGAAACACTAGGTGTGGGCAGATTAGTTGTTACCAGAATTTTGCGGTTTGAAGCGCTTTCTCCTTCATCAGTAACATCTCCATCTATGGCTGCCATGAAAGCAAGAAATGCTTCCTCATCCTTCTCATCTTTAGAACGTGTAGTATCCATCGTTATGGTCTGTTACGTCTGGCACTTCTGTTCTGGTGAGCATTGCTTGAGCAACAGCTTTGGATGCTCTCTTCTCAAACAACTTCTTCAATCTGTCTCTCTCCTCCTGAGAGACTTGAGGGCATTCATACTTCAAGTGGTCGGGGGAGTTGCACTCGTAGCACATACGTGGCTCTCTCTTGATGAACCTTTTCTCACTTGACTGAGCTTCCTTCTCCTTGACTTTTGCTTTCTCAAGAAGTGCGGTCAGGTTCCTCAACTGCTCCTCCAGTTCGACAACTGACAGTTCAGTTTCTGTCTTCTGAACTGTGTTGGAGGTATCCTTCGCTGATGATTGTTGGGCAGTTTTCTCGAAGTAAACTGGCCTTTTTTATCGTCTTTGAAAATCTCTCTTCACAAAGAACGTTGCATCGCCATCAGCTGCTGAATTTTGGGTTCGAGCAGCTTCAATCCTGTTTGCCATCTGGATGTCCCATTCATGGGCTTGAAATTCGGCAAACAACTCTTTCGTGGATATTTTGGAGAGATCCATGGTCTTTAAGCTGGTGAATTTTACAAACCAATATTCCTTCTGCAGTCTTGATAGGATCTTGGCATTCATATCAGCCGTATCTTTAGTTTTATTAAGACTTTTCATCTCGCTGACTATGGTGTTGAACCTTGCTTCCATCGACTTTATTGTTTCACTAGGAAACATCTGGAAGGATTCATATTTTCCACGACCACCTGCTTCTTGTTGCGCTTAATCGCCTCTATTTCTTTCGTGAGGTTGTTGATTCAGTCCCAGAGTTATTTGGTTGTGGTGTGCTCCACGGTTGCATCTATGAGAGAATCTGGGAGAGATTTTATGATTATTTCCTGCGCGATATGATCAACCTGGTGGCGTTTCCTATCCTCATGTGTCCAATCTTCCGTAGGTTTGAGTACCATTTCGATACCACCTGGAGTATCTCCTACGGCGTGAGTGATCTTCGAGATCTGGATTTTTAGAGGTCCAGTTTTTAGAACCTCATCCATCTTTGGATGTTGAGCTCTCAATAGAATAAGACACCTCTTCTTCCATACTTTGAACTTCTCTGGATTGTATTTAGGAAGACTTGGATAGTTCATCATTGTCTGAAGATTATCTGCTCGCTAATCACACTTTAACAAACAGTTAAAGTGTAAGGAAGTAAGGATCTGGTCTTAAACGACTCAAAACAGGGCATTCTAGAAAGACCGACCTGCGCTGATACCACTTGTTGGTCCCAGATCAGAGTGCGTATGATATGCAGCGGAAGTATTAAATCAGTTAAATCGCACTCTAACTTAATCAGTTCAGCTAACTAACAACACAATTTTTATATAGCAGTTTTAAAGAGCCATTTCAAGTTAGCCAGCAGATTAATATAACAGTTTTGCATTTAACAGTTTATGCTCTTTAACACTTGCGATACAAGTGTTGAAGGTTTAAGGATATGCTAGAAAACTGTAAAGTGCGTAAGTAAGTAAAACTGTAAATGACACAGGATATTTATAATGGTTCGGAGCCTTAAGTCATACGTCCACTCTTTGGATATCTGATCCGGTAGTTCACTAAGAAATGAAAATACACACCCCTCACGATCTATAGCCAGTTACTGTAGAAACCTCCGTCCACAGAACAAAGGATCACTCGCCCATGCAACTGTACTTCACTCCTTCTTCAGTCCATCGAAGGCTCTGCATCTTCTCTGTGGACCGGCTCGAAGTTGGAATGAGGACAAACCTCCCTTTTCCTCCTTCGGTAGGTTGGATGGTTGAGTTCTTCCCAGAAATTTCACAGTTCGGCAGTTTCCCGTAATAACCTACTCTCCCTTTGCAAGAGCAGGCTGCTATGTTCTTATTCGAAGAATAAGAACACCAAGGATGTCGATTAAGTCAGCTTACTTAATCCTCGTGTACCAAGGGTAACACGGTGAATCTCCAAAGATTCTATGTGCAATCAATGCTTCGAGTTATATAAATGAACTATGATAAATGCCTTCTCTCTAGAAAGTGATTAATGCCTTGAGCTTTAACTACTGTGGAGAGGCTTGTAAGTCGGAGATTCATATGTGCGAGATAGTACAGAGGTTTGGCACTTGAAATTGGCAAAGGTTTTTATATCTCTGTATTTCCTGCTATTTATAGGTGCAGACCAAAAAATAGCCGGTAGAGTGATAAGCTCATTATTTTACTCGCTTATCTATATTATTTTCTACTATTTTAAGTATTTTTATTGAGTTTAATATATATTATGTGCATGAGTCTATATTAGGTGGTATTATGCGCGTTTTGGTGTTTTTGTAGGGTTTTAGGCCTAAATTCACGAGGAATCCGTTCCGGAAGCAGTGACGTGTAAGAGTAGCAGTGACTATTTCGTCCACAAGAGGAATTCGAGCTATTGGCACATGGAAATGGATGATGCTTTGAGTTAGCTCTCCAACGCAACTGGAATTGGGTCAATCGGAGTTCGGGAGAGAAAGTTATGGCCAAAACCGTGAGACCGCGCAGGAGGGGCGAGAAGCAGCGTCGACAGACGCCAATCAGAAGAGATCGACAAAAACCAAGGAGGCTCGTCGATCGACGTGAATCAGAAGCGGTCGACGCGAGGTTCTCTGCTGGAGCAAAAATCTGATTAAATTCGGATTTATTCATATCTTTAGCCCTAGATTTGATAGGATACACATCCACCACTATAAATAGCCTACTAAACTCGATTTTTGAGTATTCCTTATCATATTTTCGCTTTACAATTTGGTTTTGAGAGTTTGGAGACTTGGGAAACACGAAACCCTTTATTTTTCTTGTAAGTTCTTTTATGTTTATGCAATTTATTATGTTTTCTTTTGGATTTCTATCTACGATGAGTGGCTAGAAATCCTAGCGGGTTCTAGGGGTTGAATAATATTATGGATGCATGTTAGGATTAATTAATTAGGTTCATGATTCCTGTGTTTATTCTATAATTCTAGATTAATTCAAGGACCGAAAGGTGACGATTAATTTAGATGTCTATCTATTGATAGAAGGACCGAGAGGTGAATATTAATAGTGGGAATAGGA
>JAPKLW010001805.1:41822-53249 GCA_026898455.1 Plectranthus barbatus | reverse complement strand
TCCTATTCCCACTATTAATATTCACCTCTCGGTCCTTCTATCAATAGCTAGACATCTAAATTAATCGTCCACTCTCGGTCCTTGAATTAATCTAGAATTATAGAATAAACACAGGAATCATGAACCTAATTAATTAATCCTAACATGCATCCATAATGTTATTCAAACCCTAGAACCCACTAGGGTTTCTAGCCACTCATCGTAGATAGAAATCCAAAAGAAAACATATTAAATTGCATAAACATAAAAGAACTTACAAGAAAAATAAAGGGTTTCGTGTTTCCCAAGTCTCCAAACTCTCAAAACCAAATTGTAAAGCGAAAATATGATAAGGAATGCTCAAAAATCGAGTTTAGTAGGCTATTTATAGTGGTGGATGTGTATCCTATCAAATCTAGGGCCCAATTTTTCAATCTCCTCCCGGAGCTTTTTCACCTCTGCGACCACGTCAAATTCTGGCTTTGTCTCGACTGCTTTGACTTGTAGCTGCCTATCAGTTGGCCATTGGTGGCTATTCAGCGCCATATTCGCATTCTCTCTGATGGATAAGGCACAGTCATGGTTCACCGCACTGGACAAAGGAAGCATAGGCACGTGGACCGAATTGAGGAATGAATTCCTGGAAAACTTCTTCCCTTCGAATGTCATCAGGCAGAGAAGGAAAGAAATCATCAGGTTCGCTCAAAGGCTTGACGAGAGCTTCAGTGAGACGTGGGATCGATTCAAAGAGCTGCTGAGATCATGTCCCGGACATGGTTTTCCGCCAGGAGAACAGGCAGAAGCTTTTTACGAAGGGCTCAATGATAAGACAGCCAAGTTGGTGGACACCACACTAGGAGACACAATCATGACGAAAAGTGGAAAGAAAGCCATGGAGTTCTTCCAAAAGATGGCTAACAACACTCAACGGTGGTCCTCTAGCCGAACTCGGCCTGTGATGGTGGTCGAGAAGGAGAAAGTAGTGGAAAAAGCGGTGGAAAAAGTTGCTGAACAACCTGATTTGGCGGCCGAGCTGAAAAAGTTAAGAGAAGACTTCGCTGCACTGAAGCAGGAGAAAACAGTTGCTGCAGTAGAGCCAATGCAAGCTCCATCTGAGGGGGAATGTTCCGCTGTAAATTTCATTCAAAGGGGCGGTTATCAAGACAACTACCGTGGAGGATATCAGCAGCACAACCAACCCTACACTTTCAATCACGCGAGGAACCATCCTGGATTTTCCTACGCAAACCCCCAAGCAGCTGAGCAACCACCACCTGGGTTTGCAGTGCAAGATGGAGAAATCGTGGAGAAGAAGAAGCCAAATCTCGAGGAGATTTTGGCCAAGTTCATAGAAGGCTCTACTGATACTGTAGCCAAGTTGAAGCAAGAAATTGCAGCCGTGGATACCAAGGTGGACTGAGTCGAGAAACACGTACAGATCATAGAGACTCAGGTCATTCAGATTACCAAAGCCCTCGAAGCCCAGCACAAACCCGGGCAATCGCCTAGCAACACTCAGATGAACCCCAAGAACCAGAATCAGAGGAACCAAGTGAATGCCATCACTCTAAGAGGGGGAAAATCCTATGAAGGGCCCAAGCTAGCAGGGACAGACACCCGAGATGAAGGAGAAGCCGAGGAAGAAGGAGAAGCTCCGTCGATCGACAAAACACCTCCGTCGATCGACGAAGCACCAAAGCATCCATCGACCGAGGCTAATGCTCATCGATCGACGGCCGCCCCTGCTCTGCCAATGTAAAAGACGCCTCTGCCCTTTCTGCAGCGGCTTGCCAAGACCAAGATGAACGAAAGGTATGCACGATTTCTGGAGACAATGAAGAAGGTGCATATCAACATTCCATTGGTAGAAGCTCTTCAAGAAATGCCCGGGTACATCAAGTTTCTGAAAGACATGGTCTCACAGAAAAGATCCTTCGTCGAGCACGAGAGGGTCAATTTGTTCAAGGAGTGCAGCGCGATTATTCAGAAGAAGATGCCGCTGAAGAGAGAAGACTCGGGATCCTTCACGATCCCCTGTGTCATTGGAGGAGAGACCTTTGGGAAGGTCCTTTGCGATTTCGGCACATCCATCAACTTAATGCCGCTGTCAATCTTCAAGCGGTTGAAGATCGGAAGCATCAAGCCCACCACCATATCACTGCAGATGGCTGACAGATCAGTCACTTACCTGAAGGGCATCGTGGAAGACGTGATTGTAAAGGTGAAAGACTTCATCATTCCAGCAGACTTCGTGGTTCTTGACATGGAAGAAGACCACAACATCCCGCTTATCTTGGGGAGATCTTTCTTGAAGACTACTGGAGCATTGATTGACATTCGGGACGGCAAACTGACGTTCCGAGTTAATGATGAGTCAGTCACCTTCCCCATTTACAAAGCAGTACAGAAGCGTAATGAAGGGAGCAACCAGGAGGAGTGCCACATGATCAAATGTTCGAATCTGGTGATTTCCTCTCCCTTTTCTTCTCTTAAAACTGATCCGGATCTTTTGGAGAACTGCGTACTGCACCCTTTGTTTTTGTCTTCAGATCTGGATAAAGCGGACGACGAGCTTGTGGATCGGGTGATGAAGCTGGATGCACCTGAGGGAATAACACAGGAGAAGGAGAACAAACAGAAGCGGTTGTCAAGCCGACGCAGCCAGAAAAAGAAAAGAAAACGTGGAAAAGCACCCACGTCGATCGACGAAGGAGCCTCGTCGATCGACGCAGCCTTAGGATCCTAGTCGATCGACTCTACTGTCACGTCGATCGACGTACGAAACTCAGAGCATTCGTCAGCAGAAGCAGCGCGACGTAGAAAAGGGATTGCGGCAGTTTCACCAATGGCAGCTAATGCAAATCGGGGAAAGCTGCAATCTAACTCTGATCCGCTGGTTCTGGAACTCAAGATGCTTCCTGCACACCTTAGGTATGGGAAGTTGGAAAAATTACTACGAGTTCTACGGAAGTACAAGTCCGCCATTGGGGGGACATTGAAAGACACCAAGAAATGGGGGATGCAAGTTATCAAGAACTAAGATGGAAAGGAGGTCGCGAAAGGATATGCCTGGACCCGACCTCCCTGATGGTGATTGAAGACTCCGGGGGATAAAAAAGTTGATGTCTGAGATCAACTACCAGGTATCGTTCCCTCTTTTGTCTGATTTTCAAACTTATTCCACTCTTCGAGTTGGAAATAAGTTTGGGGGGATGTGGACAAGAGATGGAACGTCCTATCTTTTATTTATTCTGCTTTCTGTCTTTTATTTATTCTGCTTTCTGTCTTTAATTTTTCGTACCTTTCTATTTTATGCTATTTTGTGGGGGAAATTTTTGAGTTTTGAGATAACCTGAACGAGATTGTGAGATTAGAATTGATTGAGGGTTGAGTATTGAATTGATTGAGATTGTGGTTAGATGCCTATGAATGTAGAATACCGCATGATAGGACTGATTTGACACTTATACTTGCAAGCTGATTGAGCTGATTTGAAATTGATTGTGGAAGAAATTTTTGAGTCCTTGTGTGAGAATTTGAGCCTTTATTTCGTTTGATGTGAGATTCACATGTGTGTTTTGATTTCTCTAGAACTTGCCTATTTTCTGTGTTGAGACTGCATAGTGTGCACAAGTTGAGAAAATGATCTTAGGCCATCTTTGATAACCCAATATCCTAAACATTGTCCCTTCACAATAAAATTTTCCCTAGTTAGCCACTTTGAGCCTTTACAATTTTTCTTTCCTTGTCTATGAGATAAAGAAAAGTATTGTCTCACTCGTGTCTTGAGTTGTGGTATGTATGGGGTTGATTGGTGAATTCGTGATAAGATATGATAAATTAGTGGTGAAAAGGTGTGTGAAAAAGAAGCTCAAAGAAATAATTAGAATTCTCATAAGCTCTCTGAAAAGAAAAGAATACAAAATTTATGTAAAGAGCATAAGAGATTCAAAATTAGCTAGAAAAAAAAAATAGAGGTTGTGTATTTGTTGATATATTTGAGGAGATGAGGTGGATGATGAATAGAAGGTGGTTTGGATTGATTAAGGAAGTACAACTTGATTGATTTTAGTCACTTGGCCATATTTCCCTACCTTTCACAAAAAGCCTACATTACAACCTAATGAAAGTCCTTTTTGATTCTAGACTTGTGTGCACATTCTAGCAGTGGAGATATTAGAAAATTTGCAAGCCTATGGTAGAAATTTCTTCATACATGTTTTTGAGTGCTTTCATCTTTACCTTAAACACTTGAGAGTTGAGCAATACACTTCCTGTGAGTTCTTCCACGGTTGATGAATTTTCTGTTTCTTTCAAATTGCTTGTGGGTAGTGGATTCTTGGTTCTTGACTATGATGAATCTTGTGAGGCATTGCACTTTAACCATTTGATCTTTTGATTTCTTTCTTGCATATTGATTGAGGACAATCAAACGTTCAAGTTTGGGGGATTTGATAAGCTCATTATTTCACTCACTTATCAATATTATTTTTATACTAATTTATGTAGTTTTATTGAGTTTATATATATATTTTATGCATGATGTCAATATTAGGTGGTTTTAGGTGTGTTTTGATGTTTATGCAGGTTTTTAGGCCTAAACTCACGAGAAAACCGTTCTGAAAGCAGTGATGTGTAAGAGTAGGAATTCGGGCTATTGGCGCATGGTAATGGATAGAGCTTTGAATTAGCTTTCCAATGCAACTGGAATCGGGTCAATCGGAGTTCGGATGAGGAAGTTATGGCCAAAACCGTGAGACCGCGCAGACGGGGCTGACCTCAGTTTTCCACGTCGATCGACGGGGATGCTGCGTCGATCGACGGAGACCTCCTGGCGCGGGAAATTGGCTGAATTCGAGATTTGTCTCAAAGTACACCAAATTAGTCAATCTGATAAGCAAATCAGTTCAATTCCTACATCTAGTACATCTGTTTGGATAGTGTCGATAGTATCATGTATTCCTATTCCCACTATTAATATTCACCTCTCGGTCCTTCTATCAATAGCTAGACATCTAAATTAATTGTCACCTCTCGGTCCTTGATAAATAGCCTTATCAAACTAATATTAATCTAATAATAATTAGATTAATTCAAGGAAAATAAATTAATTATAATAACAGATTAATTATAATAACAGCGGATTATTGATAAGTTAGGATTTTCACCAAATTAATCTACCAATTGCAGCTGCTTCATCTTCTTCAGACTCATCCTCTTCTTCGGTAGTGGAGATTCGATTGCACTCCGCCTTCTTCTTGTTCTTGTCGATCACAAAGGTGATCCTCTCGTCATTCGCTCGGAGTGTGATCTCACCGCCTCGACAGTCAATGAGAGCAGCGCTAGTGTCGAGAAACTCACGCCCCAAGATCATGGGCATATTCTCGTCCACCTTCATCTCGTGCACCACAAAATCTGCAGGAAAAATGAGATGGCCCACACGAATGAGCACATCCTCTAGTATACCTTTCGGGCGGGACACAGACCGGTCCGCCATCTGCAGGGTGATTGTCGAGGGCCTCATCTCTCCGATGTTGAGACGTTTTTAGATGGAGTACGGCATCAGGTTGATACTGGCCCCAGTATCGCAAAGTACACTCTCGAACGTGTGTCCCCCAATCTCAATCGGAATAGAGAAGCATCTAGGATCGCTTCTCTTGATGGGCACCTGCTTTTGAAGTAGCAGGCTGCACTGCTCGTGGATCTTCACCGTCTCGTTCTCCACAAACTGCCTCTTTCCACTCTTCAGCTTCCGGAGGTACTTCAAGTACCCTGGGATTTCCTTCAGTGCTTCGATCAGCGGAATGTTGATGCTGACCTTCTTTAGATTCTCCACAAATCTGGAGAATTTCTCGTCCTCTTTCTGCTTTGCAAACCGCTGTGGGAAAGGCAAATGAGGGAGCTGATCTTCAGACTGCTTCAACTTTATCCCTGGAGCAGACTTTGACGTCGATCGACATAGGGTAGCATCGATCGACGGGCCTCTGTCTTCTGCGTCGATCAACGAGACAGGTCCGTCGATCGACGTGGATTCATCTCCCGCACGGTTTTGCTCCTTTTCGCCTCCAGAATCGTCCGTAGCCATCTCGGGACCCTTGTAGCTCGTCCCAGACCTCAGAGTAATGGCTTTGACTGGCATTTCCTTTGCGGGGTTCACCTCCGTTGTGCTCGGAAGCTATCCAGGCTTGTGTTGGTTGCCAAGTGTGGTGGCGATCTGGCTCAATTGTGTGTCCATCATCTGAAGATGTTTCGTCATCAGCTGCATGTGGTTGGCCATTCCCTTAACCTCGGTTTCTACTTTCCCAAACCGGTTATCCGAGCTCTTGATGAATTTCTCGAGCGTCTCCTCCAACACGGATTTCTTCCTTGCCACGATCTCTCCTCCAGTACCTGCATCAAAACCAGGCGGAGGGTGTTCTGCAGCAGAAGGGTTAGCATAGGAAAAACCAGGGTGAGACCGACCATGGTTGTACTGATACCCTTGATGGCCTCGGTAGTTATTGTGATAACCACCGCCAACGTAGTTCACCTCTGTACCGGTAGTTCCAGACGAACTGCTTGCACCCCTGTTGATGTAGTCAGCCTCTACAGGTACTATGGCCATGCTTGGCTCTGCAACAGCTGCAACTTGTGATGTTCCCAATTTTTCAATCTCCTCCCAGAGATTTTTCACCTCAGCGACCACATCGATTTCTGGCTTTGTCTCGACTGCTTTGACTGGTAGCTGCCTATCAGTTGGCCATTGGTAGCTATTCAGCGCCATATCAGCCAGCAACCTCATACTCTCTGCACCGATCTTCTTCATCAGTATTCCTTCGGCAGATGCATCAACCAGCTCCTTCATGTGAGGGTTCAGTCCCTCATTAAAATGACACACTTGCATCTCCAGATCAATGCCATGTCCAGGATAGAGTCGTAGAAGCTCTTTGTATCTCTTCCAGGCCTCGTAGAGTGACTCATCATACATCTGCTTGAAAGTAGTAATGGCCGCTTTCCTCTTCAGCAACAGGCTCTGTGGGAAGTAGTTGGTAAGGAACTCTGCTCGAAGCTCCTCCCATGTCCCGATTTGGCTCTTATCCAGTCCAGCAAACCAAGACCGTGCCTCGTCTCTGAGTGAGAACGAGAACAGTTTCATTCTGATCACATCTTGGGTTACTCCATTCTGCTTCACAGTGTTACACACCTCAATGAATTGGTTGAGGTGGGTATATGGGTCTTCTACAGCTCTTCCCCCAAACTGGTTTTGCTGCACCATCTGAATAAGGCTTGTGCGCAGCTCGAAGTTGTTGGCATCAATGCCAATTCTGAATCCGGCCTCTGATTGCTGTGGAAGAAATCGATCTAAGATGGACCTTTGCGGAACCACAATCTGCCTATTGTTCAACTCTGCCAGTCTAGCAGCTTGCTCCGCCTGAGCAGCCTGGGCTGCTTGAAGTTGTACTCTCAGCTGCTGCACTTCAATCACAAATTGCCTCTGCTCCTCTGGAGTCATATTTTGCAGAGGTGCTTCAGGATTCTCAGCCATCTCTCGTTGTTTGTCTTTTCCTTTCTTCTTGATTTTCCTGCAGGTTGCTTCAATTTCAGGGAAAAGGCTTCGAGTGATTTTCCTTTGGCTCGCGTGTTCATGCACCTGCACAGGAAACAGGAAAAATCAGCTCGGCATCGATCGATGTGGATGTCACGTCGATCGATGCAAGAAAGTGGTTGGCGTCAATCGACGAAAGGTGTCCGTCGATCGATGCAGAAAAAGTGATCGACGTCGATCGACGCTAGGTGGCGTCGATCGACGCGAGACGTAGACTCGGAAACTCACACACGCACACGTACAGAAAATTAAAACTCAATCCAGCAAATCCTAGAACGAACTAGTAACAAGATAAAATCTAGCAACTCCCCGGCAACGGCGCCAATTTGATCACTGCTATTTCTACAAGATTAATTATAATAACAGCGGCAAATAAATTTGTAAACCCTAAGGTTATCGATCCAGGGGAATTGTGTGGGGAAACTATCCTATATACTAGCTATGATCCTAAGATTCATTGTTTGAGGAATTCAAAATCAGGGTTTTAACTTCGAAAATAAAGATAACGATACTTGAAAATTAAAGGAGTTTTGAAAGCAAATTAAAGGAGCACAGATTCTAGGGAAGAATTCTTATTATGGATGACATGTAGGAATCAATTAATTTAACAGGTGGAATACTGCAACAATGCTATATTTCCTTGTTTGGCAAATATAACCTAGATTACTAACTAGTGACTATCTCCGCTCGGTCTCAAAGTACACCAAATTAGTCAATCTGATAAGCAAATCAGTTCAATTCCTACATCTAGTACATCTGTTTGGATAGTGTAGATCGTAACATGTATTCATATTCCCACTATTAATATTCACCTCTCGGTCCTTCTATCAATAGCTAAACATCTAAATTAATCGTCACCTCTCGGTCCTTGAATTAATCTAGAATTACAGAATAAACAGATTAAAAATGAACCCAATTAATTAATCCTAACATGCATCCATAATATTACTCAAACCCTAGAACCCGCTAGGGTTTCTAGCCACTCATCGCAGATAGAAATCCAAAAGAAAACATATTGAATTGCATAAACATAAAAGAACTTACAAGAAAAATAAAGGGTTTCGTGTTTCCCAAGTCTCCAAACTCTCAAAACCAAATTGTAAAGCGAAAATATGATAAGGAATGCCCAAAAATCGAGTTTAGAAGGCTATTTATAGTGGTGGATGTGTATCCTATCAAATCTAGGGATAAAGATATGAATAATTCCGAATTTAATCGAATTTTCGCTCCAGAAAACATCTCGCGTCGATCATGGGGAATCCACGTCGAACGACGAGCCTTCTTGGTCGCCGTCGATCGATGCCAGTTGGCATCTGTCGACGCAGCTTTTCACCCCTCCTGCGCGGTCTCACGGTTTTGGCCATAACTTTCTCTCCCGAACTCCGATTGACCCGATTCCAGTTGCGTTGGAGAGCTAACTCAAAGTATCATCTATTGCCATGTGCCAATAGCTCGAATTCCTCTTGTGGACGAAATCGTCACTGCTACTCTTACACGTCACTGCTTCCGGAATGGATTTCTCGTGAATTTAGGCCTAAAACCTTACAAAAAC
The DNA here is from genome assembly GCA_026898455.1 of Plectranthus barbatus. Lineage (NCBI taxonomy): Eukaryota > Viridiplantae > Streptophyta > Magnoliopsida > Lamiales > Lamiaceae > Plectranthus > Plectranthus barbatus. Next base: position 44,133 of record JAPKLW010001805.1, on the reverse strand, counting down.
ACCAAAACGCGCATAATACCACCTAATATAGACTCATGCACATAATATATATATAAACTCAATAAAACTACATAAAATAGTAGAAAATAATATAGATAAGCGAGTAAAAAGAATACAAAATTATGTAAAGAGCATAAGAGATTCGAAATGAGCTATAAAAAAAAAAAAAAAAAAAGAGGTTGTGTATCTGTTGATATATTTGAGGAGATGAGGTGGATGATCAATAGAAGGTGGTTTGGATTGATTGAGGAAGTACAACTTGATTGATTTTAGTCACTTGGCCATATTTCCCTACCTTTCACAAAAGCCTACATTACAACCTTCTGAAAGTCCTTTTTGATTCTAGACTTGTGTGCACATTCTAGCAGTGGAGATATTAGAAAATTTGCAAGCTTATGGTAGAAATTTCTTCATACATGTTGTTGAGTGCTTTCATCTATTCCTTAAACACTTGAGAGTTGAGCGATACACTTCCCGTGAGTTCTTCCAATGTTGATGAATTTTCTGTCTCTTTCAAATTGCTTGTGTGGAGTAGATTTTTGATTCTTGAATGTGATGAATCTTGTGAGGCATTGCACTTTAATCGCATGATCTTTTGATTTCTTTCTTGCCTATTGATTGAGGACAATCAAACGTTCAAGTTTGGGGGGTTTGATAAGCTCATTATTTTACTCGCTTATCTATATTATTTTCTACTATTTTATGAAGTTTTATTGAGTTTATATATATATTATGTGCATGAGTCTATATTAGGTGGTATTATGCGCGTTTTGGTGTTTTTGTAAGGTTTTAGGCCTAAATTCACGAGGAATCCGTTCCGGAAGCAGTGACGTGTAAGAGTAGCAGTGACGATTTCGTCCACAAGAGGAATTCGAGCTATTGGCACATGGCAATGGATGATTCTTTGAGTTAGCTCTCCAACGCAACTGGAATCGGGTCAACCGGAGTTCGGGAGAGAAAGTTATGGCCAAAACCGTGAGACCGCGCAGGAGGGGCGAAAAGCTGCGTCGACAGATGCCAACTGGCATCGATCGACGGCGACCAAGAAGGCTCGTCGATCAACGTGGATTCCCCACGATCGACGCGAGATGTTTTCTGGAGCAAAAATTCGATTAAATTCGTATTTATTCATATCTTTAGCCCTAGATTTGATAGGATACACATTCACCACTATAAATAGCCTACTAAAATCGATTTTTGAGCATTCCTTATCATATTTTCGAAGTTAAAACCCTAATTTTGGATCCCTCAAACAATGAATCTTAGAACCATAATTAGTACATAGGATAATTTCCCCACACAATTCCCCTGGATCGATAACCTTAGGGTTTACAAATTTATTTGCCGCTGTTATTATAATTAATCTGTTAGAAATAGCAGTGATCAGATTACAACAGTAATACCTAACACACTTCATCATCTTCATTTTCAGAGAGAGAGATAGAGATACTCTTTTAGTTTTGTATATCGAACTATATGAGAGTTCGTGAGATTTTTGTTGATTTTTATTTTTCTTCTTTGTACTCGTTCTATCATTAATAAAGTGTGTATGTAGCCAATTTTGGTGAACCAAGTAATTCTCGATGTTTTTTTTTTGTTATTTGTTTGCCATTATTGATTGTTCAAGCTCGAGTTTTCTTAACAAGTGCCACCATCTGTGGGAAGCGCTTAAGGTTACAGTGCAATTATGTTGAGGACCTCCGATCAGCTCTACTACTTTCACCAGGGCTCAATTCAGATTTTCTGGTAAGGTACGTGTTGAGTATTTCGTTCTTAATTTGGGGGATTTAGTTCATCTATGCAACCCTTCTGCAATTAGTTGGGACGTTCGTGTGTTCTTGGATTTTGGTGTGATATCGATGTTGATTCTGGGAATTGGAGTTGGAGTTTGAGGATGGAATACTGATACTTGGGCGGTTTGACGCCAAGTTTGGTTCTGTTAGAAAATATTGGGAATCGATTGACGTCATGAGCTCTAAATAAATTTAAAACATGCAAGACGAGTGCTGGTGCTGATTACACTGGATGTGTAAATTCAGCTGGTAAATAAAAACTTTGACAATTGTTGGACAATAAGAGATTGTCATCAACTTGTCAGTTAACATTCCATTAGAGATTTAGCAATTACATGTACAGTGAATGATAACTGACTAGTCTATGGCATGGAAGATGATCCTGGTGACTGAGTCCGAGCACTGGTGATAGACCTCAGGATCTCAGTAAGAGCGGCCATGTCTTGCTCTCTCTTCAGCCTCCATTCAGCAGCAATTCTCCTCTCTTCAGCTGCAAGGCGTCTCTCCTCCTCAGCAAT
>JAPKLW010001805.1:20621-41812 GCA_026898455.1 Plectranthus barbatus | reverse complement strand
AGGCGTCTCTCCTCCTCAGCAATTCTGGCTCTCTCCTCTTCAGCCAGTGCTCGCGCCCTTTCCCCCTCTTGGATCCGCGCCAAAAAGGTGGAAACACCTGTGGTGACAGATTCCAATTGTTGCGCTACTTCAGTTCGGAAGGTGGCGAGACGTTGATCCATCCTGGCGTCAATGTAGGCAAGAAGATGCGCAGGAGGATGGATCTCAGAGAGTGGCTCCGCTGAAACTTCCATGGAAGTGGAAGCCACATCAGGTGCGGTAGTAGCCATTGCTGGTTCAGATTCAGCTGGTACCTCCACTGGAGCGAACTCCTCCGCGGGCACCGCAGCTGATGCTGGCTCCTCCGCGAGCACCTCGGCTGGTGCTGGCGGGCCTTGTACAAAAACAGGTGGGGCTGTGAAAACCACCAGCTGCCAGTCCATATGAAATGGGGCAAGATCGCCCATAACCATTGGAACAGGGGGGACGGCAGTGGTCAGCCACCAACCTCTCGAGGGATCCTCCTCCACTATGTGATCTACCAGCAGAGAGCTGGCAGCCATGTCAAAGAAGATAGCAAAGTATGGAGGGATCCTGGGGAGAGTGACAAGTACCCTGATGCGGCGGAGAGCGTATATCAGCTGATACCCTCGGCTGGTGCTCTGGAACTGGAGGAAAGGTAACTTCGGTTTTGATCGTGGAAGGCCTGAGGATCCAGTCAGCTGTCTGTAGAGAGCAATCTTCTTCAATCAGCGCTTGATTCGCCTGATAGACAGCTGGTGGTGGCCTTGGGCTTCAGTACCCATAAACTCATTTGCCCATTCCTCCTCTGCTCGCCAGTACCCAAGCCCGAGCCTGGCATACAGGACCGCCTTCTTCTCCACATTTAACTGGCGTTGGCACCAGTCAAAGATCCTCCAGCGCCGGAACTCCAGAAAGAGTTCTTCATCAAAAGTATCATGCAGGTCCCCATACCTGGTGACCAACTCTTCATCAACAGCTCTCTCCACCTCGGCTGTGATGTTCTCAGCATACTCATAGAGGGAGAAATTGAAATACTCCACCGGTTGTAAGGGCAGGCACCAGTCAAGGATCCTCAAGGCATAGATCGACTGGTGAGGGAGACCGCTGATGGGAATAATAAAGAATGCTGATGGTTCAGGCACTCGTGAATTATGGAACGCCAGATCCCCACGGTTCTCCCACCTGTGAATCCCTGTCACCCTAGCACGATAGGTATCCTCATCGATGAGTGAGTAGAAATGGATACCTAACATGTAAGACCTCCTCTCTGATCTCACATGCAGTGCTGATGCTGGTGTAGATGCTGCTGGTCATCCAGAAGATGTAGATGCTTCTGAGACTTGTGGACGACTGTCAGCTGGACGAGCCTCAGCCTCAAAATTGGGGAAAAGATCCCTTGGCTCCATCCGCTGCACCCTGGAGTGATGTACCACTGGTGAGGATTCTTCTTCGGGAATGATTATGACTGGCGCAGCTGGAGCAGCTGGCTCCTCATCAGTAGTCTCCATTGCAACTTCTTCCTCCTCAGCTGGGGCAACTGGTTCCTCGTCCCTTAACATCTCTACATCATCAGAATCTGAGCTTACATCTGAGAAACTCGCCAGTTTTTCCGGGGTGGTCGCCTGGACAACAACTCCTCCACTGGCACCCCCTTGCGCGGCCAGTGGGACTTGAACCACATCCTCTTCTGGTTGATAAGTTTCAACCAGGGAAAACACGTCCTCCGATCCCATGTCCAACAGGCGCGTAAAAGATTCATCTGGTAGGATCTGGCCCGGAGCTAGTGCTGGTGGCACAGCACTTGAAATCTGGGCAACAGCCCATTTGCCCTTGGCAACTTGTTGCATTTGCTCCGCCAGCTGCGCCTGACGTCGGGATTCGTGCTCAGCCTTTATCCTAGCAAAGGCTTCATCGCGGGCTGCCAGCTCAGCCTCCCTCTTTCGCTGGTCGGCCAAGGCCTTCAGCCTTGCCTGAGCTTGCTTCTTTTTGACAATGGAAGCTGTTCTTTCCTTCGCAGCTTGCTCAACCAGCTTCTGAGCCTTCGTCTTGATTCTCTTCCTTTTCCTGGTCATTCTATCTATCGTCTCCTCCTCAGTCAGTCCAAGGATGGACTTCTTGACTGGTATAGATATCTTCTTTGATTCTGGAGCATAGATGACAGCTGGCTGGGGCTGCTGGGACTGGTACAACTTGGGCTTCTTCTTAAGAGGTGTCCTGGTGACTGGAACCTGAGCTGATGACCCAGTCACTGCTTGCTCCATCTCGAGAAATGAGGATTCCACCTCATACTTCCTCTTCATTTCTGCCTTCGCCTCAGCTGTCAGCGGAAGAGCTACAGCTGGCACGGCCTCATCTACTGGTTCTGACTCCTCCTCAGAAACTTGGTCAGCAGGGTCCACAGCCTTCTTGCCTCTCAGCCGTTGAGGCTTCTTGTAGTCTGGGCCAGGAAGTTTGACCCTGGTGACTGGGATAAAGTCGGACCCGACCAGTTGCTCCCCTTGGTCGATTCGGTCCCCCATTTCCACCTCCAGAATGTGGCTGATTCGCAGGCCAAAAGACACTGCATGGAGGAACCTGCCGTCAGTCTTGACTGTGCAGTTCTTCTCCACATTCTCCAGCAGCCGGCCGAAAATGAACTCGGCCGAGTTTCCATATACGCCATCCACCAGCGCGCACATAACGGAGAACTTCTTTAAGCTTAGTTCGGCATAGGAGCCGACCTCGCACTGGAGCATGCGCACCTCAATGTCGCATACCATCTGCCAGTATTCGTCCATCTCTGACTTCTTCATGCCAGTCTTGAAGATAGTCACCCCCTCCTTCTTCCATTCAGTCCACCTCCGCCTGAATTCCACCGTATCATCCTTGCAATACGTCGCCACCTCCTCACCAGTACTCCTCAGCCCAAAGAGGTTGGCGAGGTACTCTACGTCGATGGTGATCAGGTGTCCGAACACCGACGTGGTGAAGGATTTCCTGTCGTCAGCTATCACCGCGCGAGCATAGAACTCGGCGACCATATGTGGGTGGAAGTTCCTGGGGGTTGCCGTCAAGTATGGTCGGAGCTGCTCATGGTCGATCATTTCCATGAGCTCCTCGCCGAAATGCTTCTCGGCCAGTTTGTCGTTCAAAATCTTCTCCTTCTGGACTTGGGCGGCTCTGATCTGGGAGTTAGAAAGGAGATGTTGGGTGGCCTTTTTGTTCAACTGAACAAGCTTGTTGAAAGGGTAGGTATAATCTATGTCTTCTTCTTTCACAATGCCAGTGAAGGTAGGCATGTGTGATTCGGCTAATGGTAAGTCTAGATCCAAAGACTCAGTGGAAGAGGATGATTTATCAGCAGCGGGGTTGGATGAAGATGCCATATTTTCAGGGAATAAGTGTTCGGAAATTTTAAGGAAGATGAACGGAAAAAAATGTTCGAAAAATTTGAAGGAATGATAAGAGTTTTTCCGATCACGAATAACAGCTATTTATACTGGTGCCATGCTGGGATGGATGGACGAGATGAATTCGTCAAAAGTGAGGATCGACGGTCATCAGCAGGCACGATTCCCTATAGCGACGTGCGTGGTCGTGCTGACGTGGGATGGTGCGTGTAGCTGACATGGCACACGCTGATTGGTCGCGAGATTGCTTTTGACTGCGCAGTCACTGTGCGTATTAAATGTGGCATTAAATGCCGCATTAAATTCGAAGATATGCACACGCAAGACCAATTTTAAACCTTTCCCGCCATTTCAGCGACAGCTGGCACGACTCTTGGACTTCAAGAGAACGTCAGTTGAGAGCTGGGACTCAACTGGTCATCAGTAGTATACCTAGTCATCAGTAGTATACGCCAGTTGCATACTTCCCCCTGCCAGTATGGCCTTCTTACCAGTCGACAACTGATACTCACAACTGGTCCCGTGTACTTAGACAAACTGAGAGCTAGGACTCAATTTTCACCAGTCGTTGATATATCACCAGTTGTCTGCTGACAACTTGAAAGATTGAAAGAATTGAGAGCTTGGACTCAATTCATTCCGCATAATCTTCTCTTCACTTCTTCATCATTGCTTGGAATTGGGAGCTGGGACCCAATTTTACTTCGACTGATGGTGCATGACTGCTGGCAAATTCGAAATGAGAGCTGGGACTCATTTCCTTCGTTGTTTATGGAATAAGTTCTGCCAGTAGATACCACCTGTGGTTTTGAGCCACCACTAAAGAAAACATGAAGACTAAGAGCTTGGACTTAGTCTTAATCAGCATCCTTCAGAAAATCAAGAACGGAATGAGAGCTGGGACTCATTCTTCCTCAACACTAGGGCTCGCATCAATCTCCATAAGACCGAGTTTGATGCACAACTCCTTGAATCTTGCTTCTGGCAAAGGTTTGGTGAAGATGTCAGCTAGTTGATCGTCGGTTCTGATGTACTCTACGCTGATATCCTTCTTCTCGACATGATCACGTATGAAGTGATGTCAGATATCTATGTGCTTGGTCCTAGAGTGATGAACCGAATTCTTCGTTATGCACATAGCGCTGCTGTTGTCGCAATAGATGGGTACACAACCAGTGTCCACTTCATAGTCTTCCAGTTGTTGCTTGATCCAGAGAATTTGAGCACAGCAACTGGCAGCGGCAACATATTCAGCCTCAGTAGTAGATGTAGCAACTGAGTGTTGCTTCTTGCTAAACCAGCTGATTAGCTTGTGTCCTAGAAACTGGCACGTACCACTGGTACTTTTTCTATCTATACGGCATCCAACAAAATCTGAATCTGAATACCCAATGAGTGTAAGCTCATCATTCCTGGGGTACCATAAGCCAAGTGATTCAGTTCCTTTGAGGTATTTCACTATTCTCCTAGCAGCTTCCATGTGTGACTTCTTTGGATTGGCTTGAAATCTGGCACACACTCCGACTGAGTATGAAATGTCGGGTCTGCTGGCTGTCAAATAGAGAAGTGATCCAATAATACCTCTGTAGCTGGAAGGATCAACCAATTCTCCTTCTTCATCAAGAAAGATCTGGCAACTGGTGCTCATCGGTATTCTGAGAGCCTTAGTCTTCTCTGGGCAATATTTCTGAATTAGGTCCTTGGCATACTTCCTCTGATTAATAAAAATTCCATCAGCTGACTGCTGGACTTGGAGTCCTAGGAAGTATGTTAATTTGCCCATCATACTCATCTGGAATGAGTTCTGCATCAGTTGAGAAAACTTCTCACAGAGAGACATATTCTTTGACCCGAATATAATGTCATCGACATATATCTGCACCATTAGCATATCATCAGCATCCTTGATAAGGAAGAGGGTCCTGTCGATCTTCCCTTTCCGAAATCCATTACTGATTAGGAACTGTGATAGCGTCTCGTACCAAGCCCTGGGCGCCTGTTTCAATCCATACAGGGCCTTTCTCAGCTTGTACACTTTGGTGCCTACTTCAAAGCCTGGAGGTTGTTCGACATATACTTCCTCCTTTAGCTCGCCATTCAAGAAGGCGCTCTTCACGTCCATCTGGAATACCGTGAAACCATGATACGCTGCATACGCAAGGAATAGCCCTATCGCCTCCATTCTTGCAACTGGTGCGAAGGTCTCGTCGAAGTCGATGCCTTCACACTGCTTGTAACCTTTGGCGACTAATCGAGCTTTGTTTCTGATTACAGTGCCATTCTCATCTCGCTTGTTCTTGAAAACCCACTTGGTGCCAATCACTGACTGATGTGATGGTCTCTCTACCAAGTCCCAAACATTGTTGCGAGTGAATTCCGCAAGCTCTTCTTGCATGGCATTAATCCAATCGGCAGATTCTAGCGCAACTCCTATGGAAGTAGGTTCCACTTGAGAAATAAAACAAGTCAGGAGCGCAATGCCGTGTCGAGTCTGAACAGAACCTTCCGGATCACCGAGAATAGCATCGGATGGGTGATCTCTCAGCCATTTGGGAAGATGAGAGTCTGCTGGTGTTGGCTGCGAGATTGGTTCTTCTGTCCTGATGACTGGTGCTTCCCGATCTTCACCAGTCGGAGCTGGAATTGCAACTGGTGGTTGACCTTCACCAGTCGGAACAATCTCTTCGTCAGCTTCACTCTCTGACTGATCTCCTGATCCTTCTGCGATATCTACACCGTCAGCTGGTGCATCCACTCCAGCTGGTTCATCGTCTTCTTCTGGCTCAAAAATTCCAGACGGAATTCCCCCTGGATTATTGCCAGTTCCACTCTGGGAGATTGAGTGTAAGGTCTCAGCAAGGTCAATTGCATCACCGACCCTCCCGGATTGCTGATGGGCAACCGAGGATACTGGTTGTGAAGATGATCCAGTCATAGGTCTAGTCAAACCAGTTGGTTGAGCATTGGAAGAATTCCTGCCCAACTGATCAACGACATCATTGACCTCAGGAACATCTTCAGCCAGTTGTCGTAATGTCCTGCGCACTAAAGTAGCTTCATCAAAAACAACATTGCATGTTATTTCCACAAGTTTGGTGGTCTTGTTAAATACTCTATAGCCCTTGTGAGAGGGATGTCCATATCCGACAAAGACACCCTCATCAGCCTTAGGCGAAAAAGCATTTAACTTCGACTTACCATTATTATGGACATAACATGGTGAACCGAAAGCACGAAGATGATCTATAGAAGGCTTACGACCAAAATAAACTTCGTAGGGAGTTTTCTTGAGTCTGTCGTTGATCCCGCTTCTATTCTGAGTATAGCAGGCCGTCACCAACGCTTCTCCCCAAAAACTCTGTCCTAAGCCGGATTCTGCCAGCATGGACCGGACCGCTTCTTTCAGCGTCCTGTTCCTACGTTCTGCCAGTCCATTCTGCTGTGGTTGCCTTGGTGCAGATCTTTCATGCTTAATGCCAGCTTCCGCGCAAAAATCCATCAGCAGACTGTTGCAGAATTCCGTCCCATTGTCTGACCGTATCCGCTTTACCATAGCTTCTCTCTGTTTCTGTGCTTTGACAATCAAATTTGGAAGAATGATTTTCACTTCATCCTTGGTTCTGAGAAGCTTTACCCAGGTATAGTGCGAGTAGTCATCGACCACCACCAGCGAATAACATCTTCCTCCAATGGTTTGAGGTGCTACTGGTCCAAAGAGGTCCATATGTAGCAACTCGAGTACCCGACTGGTACTGGGGCAGACTGGCGACTGGTTCTTGAAGGACTTCTTAGTTTGCTTGCCCTGCTGGCATGCTTTGCAAATCCCTTCCTTCTTGAATCCTCCCTTGGGAAGTCCTTCCACAAGATCATGCTTGGCCAGGTAGTTGATAGTTCTGAAATTCAGATGACTCAACCTTTTGTGCCACAGCCAGTTAGTTTCCATAGTACTGGTGGCCACGAAGCATGAATCTGTCTTCCCGCTTTGCCAGTCGACAGTATAAAGCCCTCCGTTCCGAATACCTTTCAACTTGGTCTCGCCAGTCATCTCGTCCTTGATCTGGCACTCTGATTTCTCAAAGTGAACTGTGTAGCCACTATCGCACAGCTGACTGATACTCAGGAGGTTGTGCTTGAGAGAGGTAACAAGGGATACATTTATAATTCTGACATCGTCCTTCTCGATGCAGCCCTTGCTAATAACTCTGCCCTTGGAGTTATCACCAAAAATAACTGGAGGTCCTTTGACCTTGATAAGATCTGCAAACAAATCCTCTTCACCAGTCATGTGAGCTGAACACCCACTATCTAAGATCCACTCTCTCGACCTCTGAAGCTGTGTTGCATGATCCTGTACCTGCAAGAAAGATAAAGAATTTATTTAGGTCCCCGATCTTCTGCGGGTCCTGCAGGGTTAGATCGCTGAATGATTCCTTTCGGAATCCAGACTTTAGTGATTTTCAGCTTGGTTTTACCCTTGCTGATAACATCAGTAGCCTTTCCCTTCCTTTTGAAGTAATGCATGAGTTTGGTTTTGGAAGGTGTGGCTGTGTGTGTAACTCCTTTGGAAGTATTCTTCCGCTGAGAGTTTCGGAAATATTTTTCCGGTTGTGTGTGTTGCCTTCGTGGTCTCTGGAAGTGTGGACCACCATGGCTAGCCTTCACAGCCCTTTGAGAAAACTTGTGATTGGGCTCAGGCCTCTGATAGGTATTATCCTTCTCTCAGAGTTACTCTGAGATTTGGATCCCTTGTAAGTATGCTGGTGATTGGCATACTGACGAGGTTGTGTGTGAATTCCCTTGACAGCTGGTGCTGGCTGTCGGATTCCACTGGTAGCTGACGCTGACTTCATTGCCTTAGAATTATTCGGCTTAGTCTGCGTCTTAGGGTGTGCTGGCGTCCTGTCAGCAGAGGATTTTGCCAGTTGAGGTTTTTGTCGTGATGACTCACCTATGAATCTGGTCTTATTATTCCTGTGCTGATCAGCCATACGGGACTGACTGGTATTACCAGCTGGTGCTGATGCATTTATCAGTTTGCCCTTACCCTTACCAGCAGTGAGTTGTTCGGGTTGGTTTTTGCTCAAATCTGTTTTAAATCCCAACCCGGATTTATCGGTAGGCTTTCTCCAATGGGATAGAGCCTCTTCCAAATTCTTGGAGCCTTTATTTAAATGATTTATTTTACTGTCTTGCTCAAGGACGACTTTTTGAAAAGTATCTCTCTCAGTTTTTAAAATTTCAAAACTCTTAAGCAATTCTGAGTGAGTCTCTTTCAGAGTGGCTAACTCTACACCGAGTGACCTAGATTTTTCAATCTCATTGGTCAAGATAGAAATTTGATTTTTTAGCGAGGTGTTTTCGCTAGCCAAGATATTCTTTATTTCGTAAAATTTAAGAAATTCTTGCTGAAGAATATCTATGGTGACAACCTCCGAGTCGGAGCAATGCGACTCAGCATCGTCTAGGATGCGTGGAGACATGATGTGCAATGAGGGAACAGATTGTACCTCATCATCAGCGGCAAGTGCTCGTTCTGCCTCACTTTCAGCACATTCTTCATTTGATTCTTCTCCGAAAGCTACCATCAACGCCAGTAGCGCTTCCTCTTCTGACTCTTCATCTGACGCATACTCTCCATCATCATGGTCAGGTATATCAGGAACCTCTGTCCTTGTCAGCATGGCCTTGGCAACGGCCTTGGATGCACGCTCTTCAAAGAGCTTCTTCAGCCTTTCCCGCTCATCTTTATCCACTTGTGGACATTAAAATTTAAGATGGTCAGGGGATTGGCACTGATAACACGCACGGGGAGCTCTCTTGACGAACTTTCCATCAGATGAGCTGAGAGAAACTCCCTGTTTCGACTTGGCTTTCTCCAGAAGGACAGCCAGTCTCTTCATTTGTTGCTCAAGATCTGCGATAGAGCTTTCGCTGCCTTTGGAGTTAGATCCCGATGGGGATGGGATCTCTTTCTGCTGGCTGTGCTGCCCAGCAGATCTGTCAGTATGAAAAGGCTTCTTGGGCTTCCATTTGAAATCCCTCTTGACGAAGTAGGCTTCGTCATGTGTTTTGATGCTGGGAGATCCAACGGTCCGAATGGCTTCATTTTTGTTCACCATTTGGATATCCCACTCATGTGCTTGGAGCTGAGCAAATAGCTCCTTGGGAGTCATCTTGGATAGATCATTCTCCTTAAGAGATGTAGTCTTCACAAACCAGTCCTCCTTGGGCATCTTTGACAGGATCTTTGCATTAAGCTCTGCATTCGAGTACTCCTTGTCCAAAGACTTCAGCTCGCTGACTATAGCATTGAATCTAGCTTCCATCTCCTTGATGGTTTCACCAGTCAGCATCTGGAATGACTCGTACTTGTCCACCGCAACTTGCAACTTGTTGCGCTTCATCTGATCTGTCTCCTTACAGAGACTATCAAGGTAGTCCCAGACTGCCTTGGCGCTGTCAAATTGGAGGACTTCCTCCATCAGCGGATCTGGAAGAGATGACAGGATCATTTCGTGAGCAACGGAGTCCAGCTGATTCCGCTTCCTGTCCTCAGTGTTCCATTCTTCTAGGGGCTTTGGGATCTCAGCAGCTGGGCGATCTCCTAGCTGGTGTTGTGTCTTGGTGATCTGGATCGGCCCTTTCTCCAGCACGTCTATCATTTTCGGATGGAAACTTTTCAGTTGAATGAGTGACCTCTTTCGCCACATTGCGTGCTTGTCAGGATTGTAGTTGAGTAGCTTAGGAATATTCATCTTGCGTACCTGAGCTAAACAACAGACAGACAAAGTGGAGTGCAAGGAAACTTGGATCTCGGTCCTAAGAGACTCAGTGTACGACCAGTCTAGAAAGACCGACCGCGCCTGATACCACTTGTAGGTCCCGGTTTTTCAGAGTATAAAACGTTACGCAGCGGAAATAATGTTAAGTGTTTTCTTGCACGCTACTTACACTCAGCTGACAACTGGCAACTGATCAGCTGGTGCTGGTTACTCAGTACACAGCTGACAACTGAGATCCTGTCAGCTGGTGATTCAAAACTTAGAATATTTAGCCTTGTTTGCACAGTTATATATCAGTTTCAGGATATACTCCAGCACTTGAGTGCTGGGTTTAAAATATGAATGAAAGACAGAAAGCTGATAAATAACAAAGGATTTTTATAGTGGTTCGATCAATCGATCTACGTCCACTCTCCAGTCGAAGCACTAGAAATTCCACTAAGAGTAATCAGGTACAGGTCTCCTACGATCTATCTCTAGCTGGTGAATGCCTCGTCCACCAGTTCACTAGATCAACCGCTCCCGGTCCTGGATCCTTCTTCAACTCTCCACAGCTAATGGAGTGCGAGCACGTCACTTCAACCTCCACAGCTAGCTAGGTGTTTTAGTTCTCCCAAGAACGTAACAGTCTCTACGGCAGAATGCCCGTAATAACTCAAGTGCTGGTAAGCACAGGAGCTGCTGTGAACTCTCTCGAAGGAGAAAGAACACCAAGTGAGATCTTTAACTTACAAGCTTAAAGCTTGAAGTCTCGTGTTTGATAAATCAACACACGGAAAGCTTTATGAAAAGCCTCGAAAGTACTTTATGCAATTTTGCAATAATTTCAGTTCTTTCGGTGGTTGAGCAGATTAGTGGAAGAGGTTTGAATGTTGGTGGTTGCGACGTATTTATAGCCGCAGGAACCGATTCAAACTTTCTAGCCGTTTGGACGCATCCGGAAAGGTGTCAGACCTCGGTTGTCCTTCTGACGGCGGCAGGTATGCTTTTCCTGAAAAGATCCATACCTAAGACCGCTTTATCTGACACAGATCTCTTTGTGTCAGAACGGCTCTCTCTGTCAGTCCGAGGAATAAGACTGGCGTCTTGTGACTGATAGACTTTAAGTTATCCTTCCTTAAAGTCATAGTTTGTCAGTCGATTCCTCAGAGAATCTTCTTTTTGTCTCTACTACGCGGGGAGAGAGAATCTGGAATTCTGCTGGTAACATCTGACTGGTAGATCATACTGGTGATCTTGTGCTGGCAGTCTCTGCTGGTGACTTGCCCTGGCATCATCTAAGTCTACCAAATCTCTGGATGTTAACTCTTTTCGGAATCTCCCATGACTGGTGAAATCACCGCTGGTGAATAGTGTAAGTAGGAACACGCATTCTCCTGGTAAGGTTTGTCAGCCGCCTGCTGATGAAACCCTTCCCAACTGGTGAACAGTACCCAGTCATAAGCGCTCTTCATGCTGGTGAACAGTGTCAGCACGAGTCTTTGTCAGCCGCCTGCTGATGAAACTTTTCCCAACTGGTGAACAGTAGCCAGTGGTAAGCGCTTCTCATGCTGGTGAACAGTGTCAGCATGAGTCTTGATCAGCTGCGACTTACAACACAAAGACCTAAACAGGACTTTACATATAAGACTAGAGCTATGTAGAGACAACTGACGCTGGTAGGACTTAGGATTTGATCCACCAAAACTATAATCTAAACAAGTAAGCTACTGGGGGAGGAAACCTTAGACAGATTTCCCAACACCTAAGATTCATTGTTTGAGGAATTCAAAATCGGGGTTTTAACTTCGAAAATAAAGATAACGATACTTGAAAATTAAAGGAGTTTTGAAAGCAAATTAAAGGAGCACAGATTCTAGGGAAGAATTCTTATTATGGATGACATGTAGGAATCAATTAATTTAACAGGTGGAATACTGCAACAATGCTATATTTCCTTGTTTGGCAAATATAACCTAGATTACTAACTAGTGACTATCTCCGCTCGGTCTCAAAGTACACCAAATTAGTCAATCTGATAAGCAAATCAGTTCAATTCCTACATCTAGTACATCTGTTTGGATAGTGTAGATCGTATCATGTATTCCTATTCCCACTATTAATATTCACCTCTCGGTCCTTCTATCAATAGCTAGACATCTAAATTAATCGTCACCTCTCGGTCCTTGAATTAATCTAGAATTATAGAATAAACACAGGAATCATGAACCTAATTAATTAATCATAACATGCATCCATAATATTATTCAAACCCTAGAACCCGCTAGGGTTTCTAGCCACTCATCACAGATAGAAATCCAAAAGAAAACATATTGAATTGCATAAACATAAAAGAACTTACAAGAAAAATAAAGGGTTTCGTGTTTCCCAAGTCTCCAAACTCTCAAAACTAAATTGTAAAGCGAAAATATGATAAGGAATTGCTCAAAAATCGAGTTTAGAAGGCTATTTATAGAAGTCAATAGAAGTCAGATTTCGATACTAGACTCTGGATGCTCTTTCCATATGTGTCAGCAAATGGACTAATTTGTAGATTTGAATCTAATGGAGAGTGGTATAGTAATGCTGGGAAATGACAATACCTGTAAAGTAAAAGGTATTGGATCTGTTAGGATTAAGATTCACAATGATGAATATAAACTGCTAACCGAAGTCAGATTTATTCCTGATGTGAAAAGGAATTTGATATCTTCGGGTGTGTTGCAATCTAAAGGCTGCAAGATTGAAGCATATGATGGAGCATTGAGAATCAGCAGAAATGAGAAGAAAATTATGAGAGGAAAACGGATACATAGTTTGTATTATCTTCATGCTACAACAATGGTTGAACCTGAAACTGATAAAGATGAACCACAGGCTGAAAAGCTGCTAAAGCATTTGGTGACAATCCAACAGAGTAATTCTTCAAATAATTGGTTAGCAAGTGATAGTGTTAGGAGGGAGATAGCTCCTCCTCAATGTTTCAGTAAAGCTGATGTGACATTTTTTAGCTTAAATGTGGCTGAAAGGATACAAAGTATGGAATTTCAAAACTTTGAAGAAGTTGTTACCAGCAACAAAGAGGAACTGAGGCAACCAACTAACGAGGAGAAAATTACTTCGCTGATGAAGAATGATACAAGTTCATTGGTACAAACAGAAGAAACAGAAAATGATTGGAGGCAAGTGGAAAAGTAAGGTGAATTTGAGAAAGGTTGTTCAAAGTTTGTTAGAGAGTTTGATGAATTTGATGTTGTGTGTTAGTATGACAAGTAGATTCTTGTCAGCTCCAAGAAAGACACTTTGGAAAACACTTGTGGGTGTTTTGAGGTGTCTTAAGGATTATGGCTCAAATGTTGGCAAGAGAAGATCACATTCAGGTTATGTGTTTAATTGGTTTGGAACAACAATCATTTGGAAAAAGAAGTTGAAATTTGCATCTATAAAGAAGGGTGTACCTTCAAATTGTGATTGTGTTGAGTTGATAGGAATGAGCTGAATTTTGGTAAGCTCTTTCAAGTTCTGTAGTGGAACTTAGTGGAGAGGAATGCAATTTGTGGATTCAAGAGGTGTTGTAAAGAGGAATGCTGATAGGGAGATTTGTTGAGGTGTTGAGTTTGTGCTTTGCAATTTGTGGATTCAAGATGATTGTTTGAGCTTGCATCTATTCAGCTCAATTTTGAAAGCAGCAGTTCGAACCTGTGAGAAAGGAAGAAGTTGCATTTTGTGAAGTAACAATTCTTTAAGTGAGCATTTGATCTGCTGACACGTGGAGGGCTGAGATTCAGTCAAAGAGAAAAGAATATATCCATTGGGTTGAGCTGGGATTATGTTACAACCACTTCACCATCTTCGTTTTCAGAGAGAGAGGGAGAGAGAGTTAGAGATACTCTTTTAGTTTTGCAGATCGAACTATATGAGAGTTCATGAGATTTGTGTTGATTTTGCTTTCTCTTCTTTGTACTCGTTCAATCATCAATAAAGTGTGTGTGATTCTCCCGTGGACGTAGTCAATTTTGGTGAACCACGTAACTCTCGGTGTTAATTTTTTTGTTATTTGTCCGTCATTGTTGATTGTTCGAGCTCGGGTTTCTTAACAACATTTTACTAATCCATTACAATATACAATAAATTTTATAATATCAAACCAAAATAAAGTGACTATATATTGTATTCAGAAGCACACAACACATATTTGATGATCAAAATCTACTGACAAAATGTCGCATATATAGTGTATTTCAGAACAGTATAGATTGCAGAATCCTCTCCGACACGGGAAAAGAATAAGCACTGACAACGACATGGCCGTGAATGTATAGGAAAACACTAGTTCCTCCAACCTCAACCAACACTTAGCTTAAAAAATAGGAGAATTGTCGATCCAGGACCCAAAAGATAGTTAAATTGTCAATCTAGGACCCGAAAGATGATTTGTCAATCTAGGACCCGAAAGATCAAACAATTCTCAATCCAGGACCTGTTATTGAGGTTCTGGATTGAGAATTGTATGATCTTTCGGGTCCTGGATTGAGAATTTTTGTGATCTTTCAGGTCCTGAATTGACAATTAATCTTTCGAGTCCTGAATTGACAATTAAACTATCTTTCGGATCCTGAATCGATAAAACTCCTAAAAAATATTAATTAGTATTGTTAAAACTTTCATTTATATTAATTTTAATTTTTTAATGAGGAATTAATTCTTTAAAAATATTATAATTTGATAACTAATGTTTTTTTATCATTTCAATAATATTTTGTTTTTAATTAAATTATATTGTTTTTATATCTTTTCTTTATTAAAGTATTAAAAAACTAAATATTTAAATAAAAAATCATTAATTATTATGAAAGAAAAATATTAAATTAATATTTTAAAATTAATCGCCACATAGCAAATATGTGACAGTGAGTTAATGTAACATTAATGCTACATGACATTTAACAACGTATGGAATGAAATTCTCAACACAAATAAATTTAGAATATATTTTCCTAATGGAAAAAAGATTGAGATAAAAATTTTAATCTCTAATAAATTGGGATATATTTCCCAATTTTTGGGAGAGAGTAATAAATATATTTCGTGGAAATGAAAAATCAGCTGCGAGACCTTATCCCCCACAAATATCACTTTCCATTCTCGTTGGCCTCGATCTCTCCACTTCACCACTCACTCATCTTTTTTTCTCTGTGAGAAATCTTGAGAGAGAAAGAGACACTCCCATCTCCATCCTCCAACGATGGCGGCCACGGCTGCGGCTGCAGTAGCCTCATCTTTCTCCACATCCATGCACAGCTTGAAATGCATCGCCTCCAAAAATTGGCCTAATGATAATTTGTTAGTAAAGGTTTCATGCCCCAAAACATTGCGTATTTCTCACTCTCTTGGGATTGAATTGCATCCCGCTAGCAAGTGGTGGGCTCCGCGTATAGCTACCGCGGTAGCGCAAGAAGAGGCGGCCGTGACTGCTCCGGAGGTGGCAGCTAGTGATGAAGCATCTTCCGCGGAGAATTCTGGAGTAAATAATAAGCTTTATTTCGGAAATTTGCCGTATCTTTGTGATAGCGCGCAGCTGGCTGGAATTATTGAACAATATGCGAGTCCTGAGCTGGTTGAGGTATATTATTGAATGAATGCTCACAAGTTGTTTGAGAAGTTGCTCGTGTGTTTGAGTTGGGATTCACTTTAATTGACTAGCTAAAATTCATTAGCATGAAATGCTGTTTGATCATCTTTTCTATACTGGGTTTGCGTTTCATGATTCATCTAATCGAGCAAGAAAATAAAAGGGAAAGAAGATCAATCATTTATGTCAATCCTTCCAACACTTTCAACATTTTGATTCGGTGAATTTCTTGACAATTTGGAGCATCTGTATTGATCAAAGAACTTGCTGTCACTCCAAATATTGTTATAAATTAGGATGATATATTATTTTTATGAAATACTCCCTCCGTCCCAAATTAATAGTCCCAAAGTTTGTGAGCGTAGTGGAATTAATATTTTATTGATGAATGTAAAAAATTTGTCATTTAAGGAGAAGGGACAGACCGAAAAGGAAAGTGAGATTAATAAATTGGTCCGGAAGGAGTAACTCTGATCACCGGTAAGTTATTAAGAATAACCGGGGCTAGGAATGAACAAGAACAGGCTGTGAGGGGACCGAGGATCAAGAGGACAATTTTTTTTCCCATTTTAGTCGTAAACTTTTGGATTTATATATAGCATTAAAATTAGTTTTTAGTGTATGAATTTATCTATATTATTTTATTAATAGAGCCCCTAACAAATATTTTTGGATCTGCCGCTGTCTGGATTCATGGCTGTTTACTTATAAGGTAGTATACAAACTTCCATCTGCAGGTTCTTTACTACAGGAACACAGGAAAAAGCAGAGGATTTGCATTTGTGACTATGAGCAGTGTCGAAGAATGCAACCTAATCATTGAAAAACTCGATGGAAGTGTAAGAACCTAGCTGCAAAAACAAACAACACAACCATGTCAGAACACCTTATCTTAAATTCTTTTTTTTTTTTTTTTTTTGGCAGGAATATGGTGGTAGAACCTTAAGAGTTAACTTCTCAGACAAACCTAAACCAAAGGAGCCCTTATATCCAGAAACTGAACACAAACTCTTTGTAGGGAACCTATCATTGTCTGTCACATCCGAGACTCTAACACGAGCATTTCAAGCATATGGCAACGTGGTTGGAGCAAGAGTTCTGTATGATGGTGAGACAGGAAGGTCTCGTGGCTATGGTTTCTTGTGCTATCGAACAAGGGCCGAACTGGAAGCTGCACTAGAAGCACTAAATGGAGTGGTACTACATTTTCTTGTCAAGTTTTTGTTGTGCAAGAAGTAGATGGTTTTTACTGACTGCATTTGTGTTGTTTATTCAGGAACTAGAAGGTCGAGCAATGAGTGTTAGCTTAGCGAAGGGGAAGAGTTAGTAGGAACAATGGCTTCTATTATTTGTGAAGGCCTAGATTTTGCTCCATCTCAAGAAACAGAAAGATGCATGGATTTGCCTCTGATACAGGGCATATGCTTGTAAAACTTGCTATAATTATTTTCCATGTGTCTTTGAATACATTCAACATCGTATATATAAAGATCTTTAAATAAAATGTCATGATATTGATCGTTCGTTCAAAAAGAATTACCTTCCACGAATATAAATATATATATTTAAAACAAAATACTAAATTTCAATGGAAGAAGTATATATACATCATCCAACTAAAAAAAAATATTCTATGATAAGATTTATTTAAAATAAATCTTTGAATACCCTCATAGTCTTAATAAAAATTGAAATTAAGTATCGATATACATGATATTTTCTTAGAATAAAAATATTTTTTTCATTTTAGAATGTAACTTTGGAGTATTATAGTAAAAGGCTAAAAACTCAATTCAATTATATATAAATGAATCAAATTTTAACAAGATACTATTAAGTTGGACTGTGTTCAATTAGGTGGCACATTATAAATGATAAATCACATTAAGAGCATCTGTAACGGTGGGATCTTAAGTTTGTTAAGATACCCACCTCAGCAATTTTGGCCTGGTTGGCAAAGAGAGAGAGGAGAGAGAGAGCAAATGGGATCTAAAATAAGCAACCCGTTCTTGCAGAGAGTTGGGACCGCAACCACGCGCGCGTGCACAACACTCCCTTTCTGATTGGAGCGTGCGTCCGTGTGTGGCGCCTTCCCCCACCACCTTTTTTTATTCAATAAATTGCTATATATATTTTTTTTAAAATTGTGTATTTCATTGTTTTTTTAGTATTTTTTCTTTCGGTTAATTTTTTTAATTTTTAATTGATTAAATATTTTAATATTTAATTCTATTCTCTATTAATGTGTGATTTTTTTTTTATGTAATATTAAACTTTCTAATTGAATGTATGATTCAATTATTTCGAATTAATTAATTTAAAAAACAAAGTTTATTAATTAAATTAATAATTCGTAATTTAATTAATTAATTATTTATCTATATTCAATATATATATATATATATATATATATGAATTAATGGTTATGATAAGTGGGACTCATGAATAGTATAAAGTAAAAAAGTGGATGAATAAAAAAATGATAGTGAATGTTGATGTGGATATTTATAAAATATAAAATGATAATAATTAATGATGTGGCGTACATGTGGCGGGATCTTAACTGTTTATAAGATCCCACTGCTGTGGGTGCCCTAAGACCAAATAAATGAAAAAACGTGTAAAAACTTGGACAAAGTAGCTAAAAATGGGCCGTTCGAAACTTAGGGTTTGGAAAAATTACACCACCATTTATAACAAAAATTTGCGTTGAGACAGAAAATGAATGGCTTACCGGCGAAGGAGACACCATGTCCAAACATTCAAGAATTGCCAAAAATAGCAAAAATCAAAGAAACAAATTCCATTATTTCTTCCCATTTCTCCCCTTGGCATTCCCATTCATCCATGTTGTAGAGAGCTCGATTTAATCTCCTCCGCCGCGCTCGCTTCCGCCTCCTCTCAGCCCCTGCACCAGCCACGACCCAGCCCTTCGTCGGCCCTTCTCCGGGCGGCGGCGGGAACATAATCACCGCAGGCGGGCCTCCCTAAACACATCTCTCCACCGTCGTCGTTTCAAAGCAAAAAAAATGGCGCCGCCGTCGAAAACCCACCAGCTCCTGGAGATCAACATCATCTCAGCTCAGGATCTGGAGCTGGTGTCGAAGTCG
Organism: Plectranthus barbatus; assembly: GCA_026898455.1. Lineage (NCBI taxonomy): Eukaryota > Viridiplantae > Streptophyta > Magnoliopsida > Lamiales > Lamiaceae > Plectranthus > Plectranthus barbatus. Next base: position 22,917 of record JAPKLW010001805.1, on the reverse strand, counting down.
ATGAAGACGTACGCGACGGCGTGGATGAACCCCCGGCGGAAGCTGTCGTCGCGCGTGGACGACGAGGGGAGGAACAACCCTACGTGGAACGACAAGTTCGTGTTCCGGGTGGAGGATGACTTCCTCCGGGAGGACACCTCCGCCGTGATGATCGAGATCTACTCCAACGGCTGGTTCCGCGACGTTCTCGTCGGCACAGTCCGCTGCCTCGTCGGAAACCTCATCCCTCAGGGCGGCCGCTCTCACAACGGCCAGCCTTACATCGGGATGCGCTTCGTCGCCCTTCAGGTGCGGCGGCCGTCGGGGCGGCCGCAGGGAATCCTGAACATCGGCGTCGCCTTGCTTGACAGCTCCATGCGAAGCATGCCGCTGTACACACAGCCCGCCATGTCCGCCGTCGGCTACCACGACCTAATGGAGGATCCGCCGGTTCTTCCAGAATATGAGGGCAACGGGGCTATGCTGCGCCGGTCAAGAAGCGAACGCAGTGAAGCCATCGGAGGGTTCGAGAACTTCTCCCCCGGCAGCTCCATGATCATTGTAACGGGGAAGGTGGCGGCGAAAGAGAGTTCCATTTTGAGCATCACGGAATGCATGGTTCCGGTTGAGGGATTCAAGAAGGTCGGCAAGGCCAGTTCGGTGATTAATGGTGCAGAGTTTAGAGAGGAACGACGACCAAGACTTAAATCCAAGAAAGGTACTTAATTCTATAGATAATTGGTTAGTTTCTCTTTTAAATCCAACAGTTAACATACAAATCGATCGATTGTTTTTACGACTTTTGCAAAACATAAAAACCGATCGATTGTTTAGATAAGAATCGGTCCATTTTCAGTATGAATAGGTTAATTTGAATAAAAATTAGTATCAAGATAAGAATAGACCGTTTATATGTGTCTCACATGAATAAGACTGAAAGTTACCTAATTTAATTTCTTGAGAAGGTCATCTTGCAGATGTGATGAATTATAAATTGATCGAAGAATCGGTCAATTTCTCTTTTAAATCGAACGGTTAGCATACAAATCGATGGATTGTTTAGATACAAATGGGCTCCTTTTTAGTATGAATAGTTTAATTTGCATAAAAATGAGTTGATTCTTTAAGTAAAAAGATAAGAATAGACCGATTATATCTGTTTCACATTTTTTTTTTCCAAATTTTCTATCATTTTGAATGAATGAAACGATAATTCTAAACTATGTTTGTGAATATGATGATCTTGAACAATAGGTAAGGCAAGTTCAGTGGTGAGCTATTCGGTGACGAGCAAAGAAAACTCCATCTTCCCAGAGCCCGGCACGTCGTCAGGTCTGAAGAAGGAAGTTTCCGACGAGCCAGAGAAAACCGTTGATGTAAAAACCCTAGCAAAATTCTACGACAGCAACATCAACGCCGACCAATGCAAGGACAAACAGCCGGCGTTGCCCACCATCGGAAAACCTCAAATAACCAACGGCTTAGAGAAGGCGTCGGCACCGCAACAGAAATATGTGATCGGACCTTCAGGGATGAAGAAATTAGGTAACCAGGCATGGTCCGACTCCGAGGTCGGGCCCTCGCCGTCGGAGGTGGCGGCGGTGATGGCGGAGAGGAGGTATCCTCTAGAGGACAATCAGAGCTCGATGCTGGATGGGTGGAGCATGGACGAGAGTGTTGAAGGGCTGCGATCGAAGCTGGAGAGATGGCAGATGGAGCTGCCGCCGTTGCAAGGCGGCGACTTCTCGGAGAGTAGCTATAAGTCGTCGTCGGCGTCGTCCGAGCAACGGTCACGTAGGACTAATAAAGAAAAAGACGATGGATCGTTTTCATGCTTTGGTAATATATTCGGAATCGAGTGCCAGTGCGTATGCGGCAAGCCCACCGGCGGCAAGAAGAGGCGGCCTTCGTCTTCGACGACGACGTCGGTGGTGACCAGTTCCGAGGACGGATCATCGTTCCTGTAAGAAGGAAGGATGACCGATTGATCTAGAGTTCAACACTCTTGCAAATAATTAATTGTATTTAATCTTTTTTGTTTTTGTTTTTTTTTCTTTTTGGTTTTCGTTTTTGTTTGATTTTGTTTGTTGCATGTTAATGATTTGAGATTTTGGATCAAAGATTGGAGTGCAGAAAGATTTGAAGGTTTGGAAGAGAGGTATTGTTTAAGTAATTCTGCGTTCAATTAGTTTTCTGTATTTTTTTGGTCTTAATTTGTTCCTCTTTTTAGTGTAAAGATACATTATAAAGTCTTGAATGCGACGTGCAATTGATAGACCAATAATATTTGCCTCAATAATGTATGTATTATTGATCA